>VXAZ01008547.1:192982-213698 GCA_013399875.1 Gymnorhina tibicen | reverse complement strand
CTCCCGCGACTCTCTCCACAACAGTGCATCAGGCACTTTTACCACCTGTCAAAGTCACAGCCTTGACAGCATCATGCCTTTCTTTTAAAATAGGATTTTCTAGCTCTCCAGCTCTGAGCTTTGCCCCATTTGAGGCAGGGAATTCTCATCAGTGTGCTGAACATCTGGTGGGAGGGAATGAAGGGAGAGCCAGGGCCACCTCAGCTGTGCCCCCTGAATGGGAAAGAGATGAGGGGAACAAATGGAAACACACGAAATTTCAGCTGAACATAAATGGTTTTTACTGTGAGGGTGGTCAAACACTGGCTCTGGTGTTGCCCTGGGAGGATGTGGAGTCTCCATCTGTGGAGATAATCAAAACCTGACTGGACACAGACCGGGACAGGAGGCTCTGGGTGACCCTGCCACAGCCAGGGGGTGGCCAGGATGGTCTCTCCCTTCCAGCCTCAGCTGTTCTGTGATTCTGTGAACAGCAAGCCAGGAGCAAATTAGGAGAAAACTAAAAGCCATCAACATGATTACCTCCCACATCCAGGAACAGCTCAGGATCAGCACTCAGCACAAATGACTGAGGTTCATAACACTCAAAGAGACTGAGAGGCTGGGATAGGTAAAATCTCATTAAACCAAAACACAACACACTCCCTCTGGAAATCTTGTATTATTTTAAAGACTTTTCCTGCATTTAGCACACACAAACCTCTCTGAAATACATGACCAGCTGTAAAATTTGCAACAGCCACACATTTCACAGCTCACTCAGGCAGGACAGCTGAGGCAGCCAGATGCCAGAGCCAAACAGATACGAAACAGGAATGGCAGGCTTCACTCCACCCCCCTCAGCTTTTCACTAGAACACTTAACTTTTCTCTCCCCATCTGGGAACAGAAGATATGCTCTATTTATGTACAGCTCAAAAAAACCCCAAACCACAAACATAAAAAAACCCACCACCACAAGAAAAGAAGGAAAAAAAACCCCACAGAAAACCAAACACCCAAAACCCCACAACCAACCTCCACCCCTAATGAGTGGCAGTTTTTAATACCTAAAGACATATTTGCAGTATCAGTAAAGCCATGATGCTCCAGTTTTCCCTAAAGCACAACAATTAAGTGTCCATATGCATGACTTCAGGGCTTTTCAGGTATAGTAAGAAGTTAAGATTACATGGAAATTTAAAAAACAGCTCAATTTCAGAATTTGCAGGAAGTTAGACTGCTACAAACATTGTACTTTAACTTGTGAGCCTCAAACACTATTTCTAAAAAGCCTGGCTGTCCCTTTTTCATTTTCTAAGCTTCCAAGCAGTAAGTCAAGTTACTTTTTATCTACAATTCTTCATACACTCGTGTGGAATTTCTGTGCTGCTCACACAGTCAGATGCAACCTGCCTACGCTGTAAGGAAAGCAGAAATGCAGCTGCCTCTCTATGGCAAGTTATTTTTTCTATAACTGATATCAAGGATATTTTTAATGGAAAGTCTCTCCCAAACAAATCTGTTTATACATAATTTGAGCCAATACTTTCAGGCACATTCAGGCACAAAGCTTCCTCACAACTGTCAGTGATTCTTCTCAGTTTCACCGGGGTTTTTTTTCATCAAGTACATTTTGTGCTTTCTTCAAGGCAAGACAATTTCTTTGCCACTATTATAGCTGTACTAAGACATAAGAAAAAATGCTTTAAAGCCACTGATGGAGAGAGAACCAGTGTGGCAGCTTTCACTCCCCAGCACATGCAAAACACCCTCTGACAAGTTAAAAAAACCAAAAAGCAGCTTTGTTAGCTTCTGATTTAACAAAGACACTGCTCATTCAACAATTACACCACGTCTGACAAGCCCATGTTATGGTATAGCTAAAATGTACAGACCTGTGCATCAGAGTGGATTACAGAGGGAGGAGCAGTGGGAGAGTCCAGTGCTCCCTCACTGAGGCTGAAGGACTGGCACTCCTGGGGTGTGGCTCGGGCAGGGCCTGGAGCCCCACTGGCCACTGGGCAGGAGGCCTGGGCCCCCCGAGGCTGGGCAGCACCATTAAAGCCTGTGAAGGCTCTCAGGACCCTGCTCACACCCATCATACTGGCTTATCTTGATCCACTCAATAAACACATTGCTCACTTCACTCAGGTCTTTCATCTGACAGCTGCACTCTGGCAGCTCACAGACCTTTCATGGCTCACAGATTTATAAATGGTGAGCTGCTGGCTTAAGTTCAGACCAGCTACATCATCGTGAAAATAATTATTCTCCACAGTTACACTGTGACCTAGACAGGAGGAATGTAATTGCAACCATCTTCCTACCACTCACCTGGAAGACTACTAACTTGAAAAACCTGGCAGTAAGAGGTAATCAAGCCATCAGGGTCAAGGAAAGAGAAAAACAGGGAGTTTTGCAAAAACTTTAATCTCTGCTGCACACCTGGCCTTCAGAATTATTCATATGGCAATTTTCAGGCACATTACAAATGAAACTCAATGGAAAATAAACCCAACAGCAGCCATGTATCAAAGATGATCTAAAGACTGATGCAGACTGAGTAGAAACGAGCAGCAAACAGATGTAGAGGAGAGATGGTGCAAACACAGCACTAGGTACCAACAACTTGACCATAAGAGAAGATTCTGGGAATAAAATAAACCCTTGAATAGTTTCACACCAGATGTAGTTTGCATTCTGTTTTCTTACCTGATCTGCTGCAATGAAATGGGTGTTTTAATTTGCTGATAATAATCAGGATACTTTTTCTTGGAGGGCAAGTGGAAAAAGGGTTCGGAGATGAGCTGGCCCTGGTTATTTCGGCAACTTCTAACTGTGTCATAAAGCTGGTAAAGAGGATTAGAAGTGTCCATGAAGGAAGTAATGCTCTCAGCTTCAGATTCCCCCTCTTCATAACGAGCAGCAGCTGCACAGAGAGAAAAGAAAAACAGGAAACTCAGCTCAGAGTGGGGTTTTTGGTGGATAAAGGTCTAAAGCAGAAGAAAAGGAAACCCCTCTCTGGCAGTCAGGTTCACACCTCAGAAAATGACACAACACATATCTAATGAGCTTCAAGCTGACCAAAAAAAAAAAAGCACTTCATTGCAATCCTTTAGACAGTATTAATCACAGCTCAATACAAAATTATGAATATTAGCAGAAAAAACCGATGCTAAAGCCTGACAATGCATCTCTAAGATAAGCAGCAAATGAAGAAGAAATAGATGTTTTACAGTGATTATGTAATTAGCCTGAAAAATTCATAGTAAAGTATTTAAAAATTTCACTGCAAACTTTTCTGGTTATCTTGTTTCAGGATTAGGATGAATGAAAGAAATGCTGTGAAGAGCTAATAATTACTGCAGATAAAATTAGGCGAAACATTACATGAACAACAGAAACACACAAGGAATGAGAAAACACTGGTACTGGAAATACAGGATGGGAAGCAATAAATGGCCAATCCTTTCACACTTCTAAGTAACACAAACAGTGTAATTTGTGCCTTGCAGACAGACACGACATAAAATCTACGTGGCTTTGCTGGAGTTAAATTATTCACCCCTTTTCCCCTCTGTGAGTCTGAAGGACAGCCTGGCAGATGACACACTGGGTAACTCAGCTACACAAAACACAGTTCTCTAACACCAGGTTTCCAGCTGGCATTTCCATTATTGCTCACAGGAGGCTGGCACAGTTTCAAGCTCTCTATCCACGTTCAGTAAAGTCATACAGAAATGGTGACAAAGCCAGGGGACACTCAGACTGTAACAACACAGTGCTCATTGCTCCTCTGCAGGCTGACACCAGATCTACGTCAGTGTGTGGCATGTGGGACCTACCAGGGTCAGAAGCAAAGCTAAAACACAACCAGGCATCAGCAGATGTGCAAACATGCAATGAAGATGTTCATTAGTGATCTGGGGAGACACTCAAAATTATCCTAATGATGCCAATCAGCACCACTTAAAGGCCCAGCACATACTACACCACGGCCAGCAAAGCAGGAGCTGGACAGAGTAACTGGGGTAGAAACAAACTGGAGCTCTCACTGTGTTTTGCTGTACCCTGATCATGGAGATGCTGGCCAACGGTTCAGAAACTGCAATCAGGTAAAGTCAGTTTCAAAAATAAACTATGGTTTAGTTTACTCAAACAGTTTGGTCTGTTTACTCAAATTGTTCAGTTCTGAGTGCTCCACCGAAAAGTAAGAAACAAAGAGAAAAAGTAGAATAACTTGTTTCTATGAAAGAGAAAACATAAAGGGACTAGAGAAGTATTTGCTGTTCTCTGCTATGTGTGAGCCAGCAACAAAACAGCTCAATACCCTAAATAAGAAATGTACTTTCTTTGTGTTGAAAGTAGAACACAAGGCATTCCCTAAAAAGAAATCTAAGTAAATTAGATATTAATCAGCGATTTAAAAATGTACTAAAATGAAAGCATTTATAGTTTTACTGTATTTTTATATTTACATAAGATACAGCCATAAACATTTTCATTATGATGTGCATGTTCTTTAAAAGTGATGTGTAAACACCACATATTCTTACATATTCAGAAAATTATGGTGATCTCCTAATATGAAACCTGCTATATGAAGAACTAAAGAAGAATATATCATTCAGAGTAGAAGATAGAAAAACTCTTATTTTGCTATAGAGCAAACAATCTAATGCAAGACCAGACATTCTTTAATGTGCAGCAGCACCAGGTCCCATACCCCCAGCAAGCACTGGCAGAGGAGAGGGACAGGCAGTTCTTGCCCTTTCATGCTGCTGTTACCACAGCTACAGTTTGCAGATACCACAAAAAACCCCACTGTCTCCTCTGTGGTCCCAAAGCACCCAAACAACAATGAAGGCTCAGCGTCCAACTGAAGACAGCTGCCAGTAAAACCAAAAGCAGCATCCAATCTTAAACCGTCTCTAAATGACACAGTAAAAACCAAAATACCCTTGTTTACAAAATTAAATACATGCCAGTAATACATAATGACCATCTCAGCCTGCCTTCATAGACTTCTGATGAGGAGCAAGGGAGCTGCTGAAGCTGCTCACGTCCTTGTACACTGGAGCTGGAAATGTTCTACAAGCTCCATCACACCAAAACACAATCTGCAGCTGTCAGGATAAACTCCCCGTTGGAAACTGATATTGTTCATTGCTTAGGCAACAGCTACAGCCAAAGAAGCTCATAAAGATTCAGTTCTCTGTTTTAAGAAGGAGAGAGTTCTATTAATGTTCAGTCATGCAGCCCTCATTCTCATTTATTTTAATGAGCATTAGAGGAAGGAAAAAAAATGAGACAGCAGAGCAACTAATAAAAATATCACTTGGTTTAAAGAAAAATCCTTGTCACCCAGAGGCTGCAAAGCACAGGGCTGTCCAAGTAGAACACTGGAAGGACAGAAAATCTTAAGGGATGACAGGTCTGCCAAAAAAATTAACATTGCCTCTTAGGTGAATGCAACAAAGATAGGAGAGCTTCAACAGCAGCAAGGCAAAAGTCACACACACAGAGAGGTCCCATGAAAATTACAGTCATGTCCATAGCAAAGGTGGCACCTGAAAGTGGTTAAATCACTCCAAGAATTTAAATCACTAAAACATAAAAAGCTACATGTTTTTACAGCACTGCAATCTGAAAAAAAATAACAGCTAACAAACATGCAAAACCCAGCTAATCAATACTCCCCACACCTCCCAGAAAGCAGCTGCTCTGAAGCAATAACCAAACTCTGGGCTAACCAGGAATCAGAACGCTTTTGCTTACATCGGGAGCTAAAATCCAAAATTGCTACATATCCATCCACTAGAAAACTGTGGGGAGCACAGTTCAATTACCAAGTATGAAATAAATGCCCCAATAATATATATTGAAGAGATCTCTCTTTTAACACCGATGAAGAAATAATGTAAACAAAAAATTAAACAAGGAAATCTCTTTTACTGCATGGAGCACCCAGTGTGTTCACCAGTATCTCCTCTTCTGGTCCACATTAGAAGGAATAAAATCAAGCAAGAGTTCCCTAAAGCTTGGGTAAGTATACCTGGAAACACACACGAAATTCAAAGCACGCCAGCAAGTTTGGCCTACCCTATCTTGCTAGCTGTAGGATTCAAAGGAATTACACACCGAGTGCAAAATATTTTTGAAATAAATGTATTTGAATGTATCAGGAGCTCCACAGATTTGCTCACTGTGAACATTTTAAAGAAACGAATTAAGAGAAATTGCATTTCAGTTCCTACCAGCCAAAGCTGCATCCTCATCGCTTTCTGATCCGTATTGCAATGCCATGGTTATTGCTGATAAACGATCCCCTTGGGCCGATCTTTTGTTACTATGAAAGAGAAAACGTAAAGAAGGGAATGAAAAAAATGAAAAAAAAAAAAAGAAAAAAATGAAAAACAAGGAAAGGGTTATCATATTAACCATTAACAGTCACCCAGAGTGTGGAAGCAAACAAGTGAAGCTCGTGACTCCATGACCAGGAACACAGCCACGACTGCGGAAGGCTGGAGACTTTAACAAGAAAAATTCTTACCAAGCCATGAGTCTGCCTCTATTTTATGAGATGGTCCATCCCACACAGAAAGCTGAGCTCCAGCTTACTATCTTCTGTCCTATTTTGTATACTTGAGTATTTGATCAGTTGCAGAAGGGCAATGACAAGAAGTCTCTCCCAATCAATAACTTGGTTATTTGATCCTGCTTTATTGGGATTTGTCTACAGAAGGAATTCAGCACACTGAAAGCTGTATATTCTAACTTCTCCCATTCCCCTGTTCCCACCTTTGGCATTTTCAGCACACACAGTGTCTGCACATGAAGCAGCCTCCCGTGCTTCTTAGGTGGAGTAAACGGGCATCTACACTGGCTATGATTTCACCAAGACTTCTTCAGCAGCCCTCTCTTTTGTCCCAAACCTGGGGCAGTGTCTCCTACCTACACTATAAGCTACGCCTGTCATTCTCTGCCTTTTTACAAGATCAGCTCTTCAGGCACCTCCAGAAATGGGCTCAGCCCTGTCCTGCAGGAACCAAGTGAAGACTGGGAAAAAGCAGATGGGCTGAGTTCATGACTGGGCCCACCACTTTCCAATACATCCTTTCCTGCCTTTTGATATAAACACACAGATATAATTCCCTCAGTCTGTGGGCCATCCCTCTAAAGCATCCATTGAGTTCCTTTAGTCCGTGACTTTGGGCTCCACCTGTCCCTGCAGCCCTCCAGGGCAGCAGTGCTGCTGTGTGGTGCTGGGCTGTTGCCTGATGAAGCCACTTCTGATTCTGTCCTTGCTGTGCTTTGCCTCATTTCATCAAAAAACCTTCTTCATTCACATGGGTCATCTTTATTGCAATTCCACTGACAGGGTGTGCAAATCCACAGCTGGATCATGAGCACATCTCCATGTAGCACCTCCTCCCTGATGGCCTGAGGTTGCCACGGGCCCCTGGAGCTGTAATTCACCTCCACACTGCCAGTGCAGATCCACCTGAGCCACTCCAGCCTCAGTACCCTGACCCAGCCCCTGGCTGCTCTGCTGTTGTTCTGTGGCCCAGCTCTTGGGTCCATGAGCATCTACATGAGGCACTTCCACCATCAGGTTCTCTACCTGAGCAGCAACATCCTGCCACAACGGAGCAGCCCAGGTGACTTTA
This sequence comes from Gymnorhina tibicen, assembly GCA_013399875.1. Classification (NCBI taxonomy): domain Eukaryota; kingdom Metazoa; phylum Chordata; class Aves; order Passeriformes; family Artamidae; genus Gymnorhina; species Gymnorhina tibicen. The sequence continues at coordinate 206,047 of VXAZ01008547.1, read as the reverse complement.
TCCCTGTGCTGCCAGTTTCAACTGCTGTAGCCACCCCCCAGAGCATTGCCACTGTCCATCGGTCAGCACGAAGGACTGCACATTCTTCTCCCTCAGCAAGAACTCCAATATCAGTGTGTTATCAGCATTAATCTCATCCTAATCCAAAGCACAGCACCACAGCAGGTATGAGGAAGAAAATCAAAGAAAATTTAGCATTTCCATATGATGACGACCCAGCTTTTCCTCCAAGGGCACAATTTACTTACCGATAATATTTGTTAGAAGAATTTCTCTCATCCCCAACACTGCCTTTACCCTGTGAGGAAGGACCTGTCAGCTTGGAAGCAGCCAAATTTGATGCAGTCCTTAAGGCAGGAGAGGCAAGCCAAGGAAAGGGGGAGGAAAAAAAACAGGCCCACCTTAAACCCATGAAAAGACGCAGCAAGAAAAAAGCTTTTTACAGAATCACTTTGATAGTTCAGCCAAAAGGTTCAGAGACAGATGTTTGGAAGCTAAAAGGTAAGTAATACTGAGATCCTTTCAGTGCTCCAGCATTTATGTGGATTTTGTTTATAAAGTAAGAGGAAAATAATGTTTAGCTCAAGCATTGATAGCTGTACACACAGCTCAGCCTAAATGGCAGTGAAAGCAGCCAACAAAATGTTCCTCAGCATCCAGATAAAGCCAATCATACAGGTCCAGTCATGTTTTATCAACACTAAAAGTCACTGTCAAGTTGGCTGACAGTGCATATTATCAAGCAATTTAATTTTGCCACTTTAAGGGAGGACAGCTAAATGCACCCACAAAGAGCAGTTCAGTATGGCAAAGGAGACAATGAGCTCTGCAATAAGAAATATGGTTTTTGACACACGGGCAACATACAAAGCTTAGGTCAGTAGCATTATGATGATTTGAGTTTGAGCCATCAATGACAAAGAACAACAGATGTAAATTCAGGAGAAAAACATAGAAAATCCACTTGAAGTGAACTTCTGAGGGAATTTTACCCAAATCAGCAACAGGTAAAGGAGAACTCCCCTTTAAGACAATTAAACATTTAGGAATTTAAATAAAAATAATGATTCTGTGAAGCAGATTCTTGAGAAAGAAACAAAAAGAAGAATAATGATTCAATAAAAAAGCAACCAGTGAAATACAGAATAGCAGGTGAAAGGTTTCCTGACACTTTTTCTCTCATCCCAATTTTTTCTGCATTCAGCCCAGTATTATTGTAGCCTGCTTCAGGCATTATTTTTTTTCCCCCAAGTTAGAGAAACAAAGCAGGGAGCTGTCAATTATTCTGACAGATTACTTCAGGATTTGAAGTTCGATTGAGAACACAATACATAAGAGAACATCTAGAATAAGGTAGCTGAGAAGTGGAAATGGGTTGGCAGTGCAAGAGAGGAATTCAACTAACAAATATCAGTGTGATTTATCTGTCATCCCTTCTAACACAATCAGCTTTGTTTTCAAGAAAAACCATAAATATGACACATACCCTGACATCCTGAGCTTCATCAATGGCCAACACAGTGAGAAAAATAAAATACAATCACAATTTAAATAGAAAACCTCTATGCCTATGTGTAATTCTAGTTACTGCAAAACAAACTCCTATGTGTGTTCAGTGTCTGTAGAATCAAAGTCTTCTGGCACTACACATACTTTTAAGAAGGGAAATTATTCAACTACGTGTCAGGAATTACTCCTTAAAGAGTATTTCTGCTTTTTCTTTTCATATGCTCCAACAATGATTCACCCAACTATGGGAAGGATGCTGATGCTGAACCAACCAACCAGAAAAACCACATCTCAAAACACCAAGCAGTAAAAATCAATCAGGCAACTTCCACTTCTTTCACACAATAATCCTAGGCAACACTTTTAATACTGACACCATCTACACAGAAAAAATTAAACTACCTTTCAGTTAAGTAAGGGACTGACAGTATTTCCAGTTTTACCACACAAACCTTCGCAGGAAATGACAACAATGGTTTCCCAGCACCAAATACCAGTAAACAGCTCCATATAAAGAGATTCCACCTTGTAAGAGTTTTCCAACTCCTTGAATGACTTGTAGGACATTGCTTTAATTTTTTTTTTTATAAATGACACGGCTCATATTGGCAAATAATATCTAAACCTACTTTTGAGTGTTACTCGTAAGTAGAAAGTTTATGTGAGAAGAAATCTGATTGCATTTCAGTTAAGAAATGTTTATAATGACTGCATCGCTTCTCTGTACACTATGAATTTTCACAGGAAGAAAATGCTGTTTCCTAAGTAAAATCATTCCATGAAACAAATAGAGCTATCAACTCTCATCAAGTGTTCTATACCTGCATATTCAGGGTCAAATCTCTGCTTCACTGCTTGATAAATCCATATCTTCAGTTTCCTGCGCCTCTTTTCATAGCTAAAAATTGCTTTTCAAACAAGAGTGGACTTCCCTCTAAATATCTTCTGCCCAGGATTCTGTTCCTGTGTTTCTGCCCCTACCTACCTGTGAGCCCTTTGGTTTCAGCTCCTAACAAGGTTCAAGGATATCCAATGCTTTTCATAAAACAAAGCACCTTGTTCCTCACTATTCATTTTCTGTTATTAACTTATAAACACGTGGTGGAAGTTGGCCATAGCTTGAGTTATTAAAGATCCACTGATACTGTTTTTCATAATCAAGTACATCACAGAAATCTTTCACCACAGAAGTATTTCAATTAAAAAAAGCTTTTTTCCAAAAACTATTTTAACCGATGTACAACTTTTAAAACAACACTAAATTAAGTCTTCAAGCCATTATTTCCCAATACACTCTCCACAGCACAATTAAGGGAATGTCTACAGAGGCTTTTACAGGAGATTATAGAAAGAACTCTATTTGCAGTACCTGATTCGGAGACTTGACTTGGCCAACTCACTGTGTTCAATCTCAGCCTTTTTCATATTAAATATCTTTTTAATCGCATTTGCATCCTGTCAATTAAAAGATTTTTTTTTTGTTTAATGTTCAAAGTGAATAATATTGTACTCAGACATATCCAGCTATCTAAAACAAAAATTAAGGTGTTTTTACATTTAGATATTAAACAATTTTGCATGAGAAATGAAGCATAGAACAAAGTCTGACTGAAATACACCCACACAGTATTTTTACAGTGGCCTGAAAAAACTGAATAGAAGACCTGAGTAGCTTCAAGCTCATTTTTTGTCATTTTTGTACCACAATTCTACTAAAAGCAATATAAAAAAGAAAAACCCACTAAAAGCTATTTGAAAAAAAAATGCAAACAGCTTTATGCTCAAGAGTTATTTAAAGACCAATCAGCACAGAAAGTAGTCAAGAAAATCTGAACTCAAATCACACCATGAACAACTGAAACTAACCTTGAAAACTTGGGATCCAGGCTCATTGTAGGTTTTGGCATTCTTTGCCAGAAGATCTATGTCCTTGGCCATGGCATGAATGCTTTTATAAGTTCCATTCTATACAACAAAAAGCAGAACTGGTTAAAGTGGCAGCCTTCAGACAGCATGAGAACTAAGTCAGTAGTGAAAAGCAAAGGAATTCATATTCAATAAAGGGAATGTTTACAGAAAAACAACTTATTTATAAAGACAACAGGTAAGTATCTGGAAAAAGTAATCAAAAAAAGACAGTAACATACATATATGCTAAGTCTTTATAAAGCTCATGAATGCTAAGACTGAAAAAAACACTTAATAGAGCATATCACCTTCATTTTGAAGAGTTCTGACAAAATGCTGTTTTAACTTTATTCTCTAGTTCAATTAGTCTATGTCATCCCTCACTACTATACAAAATGCTAGAATTACAGAACAGTATTTCAAATTACTGGAGAAGTAAGATGAAAAATGCATCAGTACAAAACATCTATTTATAGCACTAGAACAGAAGTAGGTGATGATAATGCACGACCAAGCCTCAGTACTTCAATGTTTTACATGAGCAGCACTTGCCAAGGAACTGCTTTAAGCCATTAAACATCAAGGAACCCGAGATATTCTGGCTCAAAGCCAGCACTCCACAGCTTACAATGCTTGATCTTGCACACAGCTACTTCTGCAGCACTAACCCAGCACAGAACACTGAATCACCACAGTGTGCAGGGTTTTTAATAGCAGGGGAAAACACACTGCCTTTCCTGCTACCATGAAGTTTGACTTCTAACAGTTCTGGAATGCTTACTGCTAAACAAGTCTGTAGCCTGAGACATTAGTATGCTCATACCTGTATCCTTTGGGCAATAGTTTTAAGATCTATGGGTTCCTTTATTATTGCATAATAATCTGGATATTGCTGGAAAACAAAAATAATTTACGTGTTACTATAAACAGTCACAAAGCTTTTGTCCTAACAGCTCATAGAATGAGCCATCAGATGAATTGCAGATAAGAACAGTGTAAGCCTCAAAATATGGCACTAGGCTTCAACCTGGACAAGCCAGGTCATAAGGCATCAGATACAAGGAATTACAATTCATCAATAAACTGATTAAAGGACCAGTTCTGACTGAAATTCAAATCCATGGTGATGGTTTTCAGAATAACTATTCTACTGGTTAAAACCTTCACCACAAAAACAGAACACCACTGTTCTGAAACAGAGCAGTAAAACCAGGCTGAGTTTGCCACTGATGAGACAGAACAGAGAACTGCACCCTGAGCATGGCCATCACAGCCTGTAACACCAGTTATAGAAATATCCAGGCTTCCAACCAATGTTATTAAAATACTCACCACTTTAGAAGGAAGTTTCTGAAACAGTTCACTTATGAGGCGTCCTGAGGGGTTTGTGGCAACAGCTACAGCTTCAAGAAGCTGTTCCAGAATTTCCTTCAGGTAACCTGGAGATGACTGATGTAGGAAACAAAAATCACAAAAGGTTTTAATAGCAGCCATAGTGGAGTGCTTCAAGTTGCACTGAAATATAGGAATTTACACTTCAAAGAAAAAGGATCAGGTACAAAATACGGATGCGACTTCTGAAGACAACATTGTTTATGTAGGCAAAGGTACACTAGAAAACTCTAATTTCAGGTTTATACTGCAGACTGTCAGACTTGCATCACACTGTTAATGAAAATGTGCATCCCAACATCACAAAAACCAGGCAAGCCCAAACTACCTCTCATAATACTCCAGGAACAGCTGCACTGACTGAATGGGACACTTGCTGATACAAACCTCGGTGCTGGCATGAATTCAAGCATACATTGTATTATTCCAACTAAACCAGAACCCATATAAGAAACTCTCACAGCCTTTTTTTTTTGCTAGGCAAAAGTGAAACACACACACAATGCTGTGAAGTGATTAACTAATAAACTTGCAGAAGAAACACCCTTTGGGGCATAATTTAACAATGAAAATATTTCTCGATGCTTTTTCACCCTCTCAGAGTCAGCTGACAGCCACAGTTACAGCCTCCCCCTTCTGCAGTTGTCATGCCCACACTTACTAATTCAGAATTTGCTTGATTGTCATGTCCTTCCTCATCATCATCGTCCTCCTCAGCATCACCTTTCTGAACAAATTCATTTTTTGTGCGCAGATACAGCTCCCATAGTTTGCAGGCAGCTTTATATTCAGGAGAATCTGGCTGCAAAAACCAATCAAACATTCCAGTCAAAATTCAAGGCATTCTCATCTGAGGGAAATTTTAAGTTATTAGCTGAAAGGTATTCAACGCATTAAATGAGTAATAGAAAACCTGGGACACTCCTGCTTCATTTGTTCCTCAACAGAGGAGTTAAGAATCACAATAAGCAATTGAAAATATAACCTGTATCACTCGAAAGCATCCAAGTCTTCCAGAAAACTTAGCAATAAAATTAGCTGGGTTGAGGCTTGGACAAGCCAATTAGATGAATCTGGAGAAATCACTGGGTTTCGCTGAAGCACAACACCAGCATTTAAAACAGAATAAATATCAGTATGCCAGAAATGTGATTTAAGCCAATACTGCTGTCATTGCATGGCACTTGAAAATTAACTGCTACAGAAGAATGCCAATAAGTATCTTTGAAAGCACTGCAATGATTTACACTCAGCATTAACTGGGAAATTCCAAAGAACTTGACAACATGCTACCACCTGGGTACACCTTGAGATACATCTTTTAGGACAGGTAGAAGCATTAGTTAGAAAATTAACTTTCAAAAATACAGAGCTGGCAGTGGCAGACAAGCACGTGCCTATCAACATTACTACCTAAGAACATCCAGAACAAAGACAGATTTTCCACCCATGTATTTTTCTTTCCCTTTCCTCTGTCATTTAAGCTCTATTTCATGTATTCCTGCTGATAATGTCACCTTATTACTGCTGATTGCACTCTTCTTATTTCACTCTCTCAACCTCTGACAGCTTGTAATACAAATGAGAAACCAACATGAGAACTCTTCTTAATCTTGCCTTATTAGGCGTAAATATTCTCAGCACATTAAATCAGGTGTTGTTTATGAGGAGCAGATTTTTTAAGGGCACCCTGTTCCACAAGTCTGCTTCTCTCTGTATCAATGCAAGATGCTCAGGAGTGTGAGACTTGACCAGAAATAGAAAAAACCCAAAGGCTGCTGTTCTGCTGTAGCACTACCAATAAACACCTGCTGGAATAAAGACCTTGACAATCAATCACTGTCCCTGGTTTGTACATGCCATGGAACTGCCTGGGAAAGGTAAAAGGTGAAAAGAGGTTAAGTTTGGGTGCCACACGTCCAGCTCACAGCTCCATAATTCTCTGGAAATGCCAACATTCTTTCATCCTGGAATAATGGATACCTGTTTTTAGTCTAATGCAAGATCTTTATGATACAGTTAAGTGTTGAGCCCACAATTTTATAGGCAAAGGCAGCACACATTCTGTAAAACCTTGATCATTCTTTCCTGCCACCAAGTCCTTTTCCCTCATGTAAAAGCCCATTAATGTTGGGTTTTTCATGCTGAATTCCTTGCAAAGCTCCAGGAGTACACAATGGATTTGGAAATCTTTGTACTTTTTCTGCTGGAAGCAGAATGTGCAAATGCTTTAACCCATAAATCTGATTGTTTTTCAAGAAGCTACTACACACACACACACAAGCAAAACAAACACTGCCTTTCTGAATGTCACCTGGTTACATCAGCTGGGTTATTCAGAAAGCACTCATTTGGATCATCTCCAAAGCCAATGGTATGTGAAAGGCAGTGTTAGCAGGTTTTGATTTGCTCTATCATATAATTCACCACACAGTTTCACTGGTTTATGGATTTAACATAGCCTTTCATTACACAAGATTAATCCCATTTTTTCCCCACTTCCTTATGAAAACTGCAATAAAACCCATTAATATCCATAATAAAACACACATCCAGTTTGGGGAATGGCCATGGGGATTGTAGCCTTGATAACGTTACACTCACATCTATCATCACTGACCATGACAGTGAATGTGCCTTTTTTTCATTTTATTAAGTGGCAAATGGAAGAGAAAGATTCAACTCTTACCATAAGCTTGCTGTTAATATAAACACTTCCTTCTGGGGGAAAAAGAACCAATAAATCTTTCTCCATTTCAAAGGGTTACACAGAGTGTGTTGTAAAATGGGAAGGCTTTGATACAGGAATATTTTTCTCAGTTTATATCTCCATTTTTGCTTTTGATCTCTTTTGGAAAACTACATGAAGATCCTCCCCACATTATTTTACAATTTTCCACAGAAAAATTGCTATAGTAGGACATCTTAGAAAGATATAGTCAACATTATGGAAATATATGCAAATAATTGCAATGTGTGCTGTTCTCTTACCAATAATACCTCAGGCTACACTGAAGAGGTTTTGGCCAAACCAAGGAAGAATTTGAACATCTCTACCCCTTTTACAATGAATTTGAGTCTTTACATGTAGTTTGCTCACCTTATAGTAAGCCTTTGCATTGTTAAAGAGAAGCTGGAAATCAGCAGTCAGCACATTCACATCATCATATTCCTCCATCTTCAGCTTTTGTTGGATTTTCATTAAATCAATTGGCTGAGAAACCACTTCATAATAATCTGGCTGATTTCTGTTGCAATGACAAAACCAGGCGTCATATTCCAAGCAGTAAAACCAAAACCACAGCACTAAAGCTTGTGCATGTTTATGACTAAATAAATCAAACAAAGTTCCAATACATTTTTGCTACAGCTAAAAGATCAGTGTTTTTGTTACAGCTAAAAGGACAGTGGTCTAGCAGTCAGCTCACTTTATGTATGTTCTGTTACTGTCCTCGATTTTCTGAGTTTAAGAGAAAATTCAGCCTCTTACTTAGCTACTGCATTTTCCAGGGTCACTTCTACCAACCTTCCCAAGCTGTCCTTAGTATTACATCCCACCACGTATACAGAGTATCTTATAATCAAAGGCATAGATGTTTTAGGCAGGTCACAAGAAACATTTTAAATTAATTCAGTGTATCCTTTTTTTTTCTTTTTCTGAAAAAGAGCACCAATGTAAGCACATCCCACTGAATAATTACATCAAACACTTGGATCAAACACCGGTGTGAAACTATGACAAACGTAGCTTAGATTTTTCACAAATTATTGCTGAAGTATTTATCAATTTCCACTTCTCCCTGATTAAATCTCAGATTCAAGTTTAAACCAGACCTGTGGCCTTACCTTCTCTTCGGCGCCCTGATGAAGAGCTCACAGAGGAGCCTGCCCTGCTCATCTTTGTAGTCTCTGATGGTGTTGTAGAGCTCATGGCAGACAGCAATCTGAAATGCAAGAGCAACGAAGTAAGGAAAAAGGAGAGAATTTAAGGAGGTAATAAACAAAAGCCTGCTTACAAAGGGAAGCACAAGCTGCTGATCCACAGCATGCCCTAAAGCAGAAGTGAGAAGCAATTGGAGCACCTCACACTTTAGCAGGATACCTGACAAGTGTGCCAGGTACTGCAGAATTTCCATTTATTTTTTGAACACAGGGAGCTTTATTTCAATGCTAATTCTAAATAAGAGCCTCAAAACATAAATTAATTCAATGCAGTTCTCTCCAAGTTACAAGCATCTACAATAACAGGGGTTCTTCTGCCCTGCAATTAATTAACATTAGACTGTTTAGGCAAAGGCATAGCAAAAGCATTGTACACTCCAGCCATCACTGCCTGTGCCATTCTTATTCCTCTCTGCACTTGCTATGCAGATACAGCTCTCAACTTCTGCACGTTATGATTTCAGCTCATTCTCCAACATCCTTCCATCTGTTAAAATCATCAGGAAAAAGAGAAATGCAGCAAAAGCAAAACAGGAAAGAAAAAGATGAAACTGGGGAGTCAGGACCAAACCAAAGCTGAATGAGATCCTAAACAAAACTCAGCCAAGGCAGGAAGAGATTCAGGACCAGTGCACCTGTGCTACATATGCTCATTAATTTTACAGTCCAGCATATCCCACATAGGGATACAGTATCCCCAAGAAAAAAAGAAAAAAGGTGCAAGTAGTAAGAAGGTACTAACAGGATCTACAGTCGGGAGATTGGAAAGTCTCCTCCTCTTCCTGCTTGGGCCTGGTACATTGGTGGAGTGATGGGCATCATCGAAGTCTCCGCCGCTGACGCTGCTGGAAGGAGAGGTAGCTCTTCGCCTCTTGGAACCCATGGAATCCAACTTCTTCTATAATGAACAGAAACATTCTTAAAGCCCTGGCATTGCATCCAAACCCTCTGCTGAGAACTACCTGCACAGCTAGCAAAGCTTCTGATGACACATTTGCTAAATGCTACAGGTCAGTTAAGCCATTTCTGTAAACACCAACTTTGTGAAAATTCCCAAGAGTAAAGGGAAATCAAAATGCTCCCACAGTTTTATAGTCACCATTGACAGCAAGGCCAGAAACCCCTAAACTCACAGTAATGGAGGTGAATTTAGCAGCTCTTAGCAAAATATATTCTTAAACCCTCGACATTTTCATACCCCATCCCATGCATGACAAGTAAGCAAGAACCACTGTTCTCAACAAAAATGCTGTACAGAGACACATGCTCAGTTCTGGTGTAAAAGCACTTCATTCCATGTCAAACTAAAAAAACAAAAAACAGACCAAAGAAAAAAAACCCAAACAAACAAAACAAATTACAAATGAAAAGGGCCACAGAATACCTTGTGTTATATTCAAGTGAAAAACAGGTCTGGACTACTGTGCGACCTCCCAGTCCCACTTTATGTGTGTGATGAATGGCTTGACCATGGAGAAGCAGAATAAGTCCCCTCCTCTTTTGGCCATAGTTTTGCATTCACCAACACAAGCAGTGACAAATGAATAACCACCATCCAACAACTATGGTAAATTTATGGAACAAGTTGTTGGCTCTTGCCCAACTTCCAGTGACAGCATCAAAAAAATATCTTTATCTGTGGCTATCTCAAAGGCTGAGGACAGAACAAATGCATCTATCCCAGCCTATCCCTATTTTCCAACCAAATCCAGGGATTTCTTTCAGGAGGCACTCAGGTGATTGACAAGGTACGGCAGCCCAATGTAACTGCATTAAAGCATTATTGTTAGGGACAGAGATAACTTCAGGCACACACACGAGATGAATAAGGTAGGAATAATTAACAGTTAGGAAAAAGAAAAGCAAAAGGGCAAGGCAGAGGAATGGAGATACAATCAATAATTTACCAGATTTACCAGAGTAGAACCAGCACCTCGAAAAGCCAGTCTCCTCATAGTGTCTGATGGCCAAGCACAGATACTGAGAGAAGCTGACACTCTAAGAGTGGCAAACCAGTAATGGTGTTAGTACAGCCACAACTGGAAGACAAGAGAAAGGAAAGAGAGAGAGAAGAAAATTCAGAGTAGGTAGATAAAGAATAAAATGGATAATTAGAGTGACAGAGAAAAAAGCAAGAAACAGCAGGCAACTTTTTTTAGCCCAGCAGAAACTCTACGAAGTAATTTTGTACACAGAATGCTAGACACTTCTGTCATTGTCACAGTAAAAATACATTTCTCTAATGTTCCTGAATATGCATTACAGATTTCACAGCCACTTGCTAGAGAATGATTCATCAAGCAGAGCAGAGAGTAAACAGAAGTGATATCTGACCTGAGAGTACAAACCAGAGCGCTGTAAAAGTTACAGAATGCAAAGCAGTACAGGGCTTATAACAACATAATCTTAAGGTCAACAAACACTTAATAAACTCTAAGATGATGCACCTCCGTCACTCTTCAGAGTGGATTTTTATGCTCAGAAGTAAGCAATGAGTATGCAGCCATACACTAAAAATACACTGTTTCAATTTCTAAGCAGTCTCCAAGTCTGATTTTTTTCCCAGAAATTCCATGCGAAATATACAGAACCATTTTATGCCAAAATGTTTGCTTCTATGTAGTTCATCCAACTCCTGCCTTAAATCAAACCCCAGAGAGATTCTTTTCCTGTTCAGCACTCTGGACATTTTCATAACAGGGACATGCAGAGAAGCTCTGTGCTTTATCAGCAGGCAGTTCATCCTGGGAACTGACAGCCAGCCTCACGCTCTGGCACTGCCTCCAACTTTCATCTGAGGGCCACAGGCTGGAGCGGCTCAACCAGGCACATGCTGAGAAACACGAGCCCTTGGTTGTGGAAGCAAGGCAGGAGGGACTACCAGAATCAGTAACTCTGCTTCAACCAGGAACACAAAGGTATACTCAGTCCAGTTCCATCCTGAAATAAAGATTTGGGAACCTCCCAACCAGCACCCGGCTGCAAACTGCACATCAGCTGCTCCATGTCCACTACCCCAGGCACAATGCTGTGGCTCAGCCATACTCTCACACTGGTGTGATCGAGACACCCTCATCACTCATACACAGCCTCCAAAACACGGGTTTTCTCCTCTAACAACCATGCAAAACACGTCAGTCTGGACAACATCACAAACACTCAGTGAGAGACCTGCTGACATAAAACTCTTAATGAATGTGAGGCTCCAAAACACAAACTTCTCCCTAGATCTCCACACTCCTAAGCACAGAGAATTGTGCTGTGCACAGAAACACACTGTTTTACTGAAGAAACTGTCTCCCAGAGTTTCATCTGCAACCTCACTGCTGGCTCACAAGTCTCTCGACAGTCACACCAAGAATCTCCACCGCTACAAATGAGCCACCTCCAATGCAACAGGAGCTTGAGCATCTCCTTAGTAATTGCTCCCACCAGCTATAAAAATGTCACAAAACCACAGCAAGAAATGCTTTGGCCATTACTAATTCACGTGTATGCTGACACATACACAACGGGGGGAAGGCTGTCCCTCCCAAAAGCTGCACAGACTGACCACAAGTGTCACCCCCTCCAACCTCACTACACGAACAGGTTTTACACACATCGGACATAACACACTTAAAATAAAACAATGCATTCTAGCACGCGTTTCATTTTCTGCCTCCAGGCAGAGGAGAGCTAAAAGCCAATATATACCACGGGTAGTATTTATTGCTATCAGGATCTCGCACGTTTCACCAGAAACACTAAAGAGGGTAAATTTAGCGAAGGGAACAAGGGAGGGAAACGCAGCCAGAATTTCCCCCGGTTACCGATCCCACTGAAACCTGCTACGGGATGGGAAGACGGGGATGGCGGCAACCAGGCACTGTAAAAGGGCAAAGCTGGCGAAAAAGCGAGGGACAACACATCCATCGTTTTATCAACACCGGGACAGGAAACAAAGATGCCAAATATGTAATTCCCCCGAAGCGCCGGAGCCCCTGCCCGGGAGGTGAGGTGTTATCCCCGGCAGGAGACAAAGAAAACCCCTTTCCCGGCACCGGGCGGACAGGACGGTGTCCCGGGCCCGCCCCGCGCTGCCACCACCGCCGGCAGGACCCGCTGCTGTCCCCAGGCCCGCTCCGGGAGCGGCCGTTGTCACCCTGCGGGCCCGGCCCGGCGCCGGCACGGGCAACACGGCGGGAACAGGGCGGGAAGGGCTGAGGCGCACCCGGCCAGGGTCCGGGGACCGGGACGGCGACAAGGCCCAGGCCCGGGGCAGGTGACAGGGGCAGGCGGCGCTCGGCGCCCCGGGCCCGGCGCGGCCGCTGC
>VXAZ01008547.1:177754-192800 GCA_013399875.1 Gymnorhina tibicen | reverse complement strand
GGAGCGGGAGGCGGCCCGGCACCGGGGAGTGGCGGCCGCCCGTGGCCGAGCGAGCGGCAGCGATCGAGAACGGGGGAATCGGGAACCGGGGCTCGAGGGAACGGTGTCCCGGCCCAGGGCGGGGGAATCGGGGCCGGGATCTCAGGGGAACGCGGGGGTGGGAGCTCGGTGGCGGGGGATGTGTGTATCAGCACACGGGCGCGGTGCGTTGCAGAGCTGAGGAAGGCGAGCAAGAGGCTGAGCTGCCACAAGCGCTACAAGATCCAGAAGAAGGTGAGTCCCGGCCGCGCGCGGCCCCCGTCCCTGCGTGTGGCGCTTTTGGGGCCGGCACACTGATGGTTTTGGCCTTAGGCTGAGAAAGTTTTCTTGTTCCTCTCTACAGATCAGAGAACACCACCGAAAAGTCAGGAAGGAGGCCAAGAAACGTGGACACAAGAAGCCCAAGAAAGATCCCGGAATTCCCAGTGCTGCGCCGTTTAAGGAAGAGCTTCTGCGGGAAGCGGAGCAAAGAAAGCAGAGGGTAAAATACAGTTTGTGGTAAAGAGGATAAGAACCGAGACCATCTCTGTCTTTAAGGAAGCTTTATGTGCATAAGTGTGCCCTCAGAGGTGCAGTCACGGCAGATTGTAGATGGTCCTAGTAGACTCATGCTTTGGAAAAATCATATATTTATTTCCAGCAGTGTACAATGTGCAACGACTCGCTCTTTTGTTTTTAACCTTCATTTCCTCACTGTGCATATAAACACGCTGGAAGTGGCATTTCTAGTGTAGTCAGAATTGCCTGTGCTGCTGGGATACAGAGATGTCCCATCAGAGTGCTGGGAGTTAAATCATGGCATTTTGTGATTACACAGAAAATAGGGATCTGCTGTCTGCAGTGTGGACTAGCGTGACATGGGAGCAGCACCTTTATCAGCTGTAGTGGTTGCTGCAGAGCTGCTCTTTTGGGATCAAGCTAATGGGTGGTTGCCTCTGTGTAGGATGCAAAAAAAGAGTTCCCAGTCACTTGGACAGCCAGGACTTTTAACTGAGCTGTCTCAGGAGCTTGGGTCAGAAATGGGGAGAAAGAACATTCTTCCTTACCGCCTTCAAAGATGTTTTATCTGGCTTGGGTTTTTGTTTGCAATCAGCTTGAAGAACTGAAACAAAAGCAGAAGCTCAACAGACAGAAAGAACATGAAAAGAAGAGGAAGCTGGAAGCTAAAAGGAATGCAGCCAAAATCAAGGAGAAAGCAGAGGGAAAGGTAGGCTTCCTGTACGATTTTGGTTCTTTGAACCTATAGAAGCCATCCTGAAACTACATCTTCTTAAGCAGCATGTTACGTGTTCCATTTTCATGCTGAATATGCACACAAGTATCAGGCACTAGTTCATATTTACATAATTTTCTTCTGTTTTTATTTGCTTCAGGAATCCTCTGGAAAATCTAAAGGAAAGACTAACAAGCTGCTGAATAAAAATTCAAAGAAATCATTCTGCAGGGAGCTCGTGAAGGTGAGCTTTAACTATTTTTATATCATTAGATGGGAGTCAGCAATGAGACCACTTGTCATTTTCCTGTTTTTACATGAAGCTTGTCTGTGATAAACTAGAACCCTGAAGTAAGGGATTTTACAACAGAAAGTGTTTACAACTCCTTTTGTAAGCCACAGCTATTCCAGAGTTGTCATCTGGTCTGTGATGTCTTACTTGAATCTTGTCTTTTTTCTGCCTCAGGTGCTTGAGGCCTCAGATGTGGTTCTGGAGGTTCTGGATGCCAGAGATCCCATGGGCTGCCGGTGTCCTCAGCTGGAGCAAGCTGTCACTTGCTCTGCAGGAAACAAAAAGCTGCTGTTGGTTCTGAACAAAATTGGTAAGAAACACAGGTTTTCTCAAAGTGTGGCTGGCACTGTGGTTCTGTGGTAGGTGAGCTATGAAGAAGATTTTAAAGGAATCTGAGATTCCATTGAAGACATAAGATCCAACTCTGAGCTCGCTAAGAAGGCTGGAAATTACCAAGCTACCAGCAGCTACATAAAGAAAATAAAATACCAAGAGTAAAGGGAACTTTGTAGTAGAGCAGCCTTTGCAGGGATTGTGGGATAATCCTTCACACAACATCACTCTACCATACAAAGTCTTCTAGCAAGACCCCAGCATCAAAAACCTAATACAGAGGCCAGAAATGTAATTGGGGTGTGTTCTGCTAAGGCAGAAAAAGAGACACTGGGTGCCTTTGGGGAATGTACCCAGTACTTTACTAGAGTTCTCAGCCAAACATTATTTGTCATAATAAGATTCATTTAAGGAGTGAAAAAACTGCTCTTCTTTCCAGATTTAGTGCCAAAGGACAACGTAGAGAAGTGGTTGAATTATTTGAAGAAGGAGTTTCCAACAGTTGCCTTTAAGTCAGCAACAATGATGAAGGACAAGACCATGGTAAGAGCACTGCAGGCTGTCCCATGAGGAAGTCATGTATGTTTGCAGTCATACATGTGGAGACATCTTTAAAGTTCCTTTTCCCCTGGTTTTGCACTTCTGTGACTGATGGATGTGCCTTTACACTTCAGTTGAGCTTTGCAGTACAGTGGGGGAGTTCTTACCAGTGGAATTACAGTAGATGAATAAATCTAAGTGTCCACATTTTATCTTCCTTAATAGCTCCTGACCACGGGATTTTTTTGCCTTTGAATCCTGTAGCAGGAACAGGTCACAAAAAGACGTGCACGTGTTGATTTCTCAGAAACCTCTCAATATTTCGGAAGCAAATGCCTTTTGAAGCTTCTTCAAGAGTACAGCAAGACCCAAGACAAAGCCATTCAGGTTGGGGTAGTAGGTAAGTGTTTGGAGAAACAGGAGGAGTTTCCTTCCGCCATAAAATCCTTTGGGATCCTGTATTATGGACTGGGTAAAAGTGCTAACACCTGTTTTGCTAATGTGCTTTCTAGTCTTTGTTCTCTGATCTAAGGCTCTCAGTGTTGTAGCACTTGAGCTGACAGTGATCCATGGTGTACTTCCATGTGTAGCATGGGGATCTGTGGGAGCACAAGGAAGGCAGGATCTGTGCTCCACTGGCACTGCCTTCCTCCTGCCTGACAAAAATCCCACTGAATGTAGCACCACAAATCCTACAAGTGTGAGAAATGAGGATACATTCTTTGTCTTACTTCTGTAGTGAAGACTTCAGATCCAACTCTGATCTCACACTGATGCTGTACCTTAGCAAAGATACCTGGAAGAAGCAGTTTTGACCAGTGTTAAAAGCTGTTTCCTTATTTAACTTACAATGGTTTATGTGATTTTCCTCAGGTTTCCCTAACGTGGGAAAGAGCAGCATAATCAACAGTCTTAAAGGAAAGCGTGCTTGCAACGTTGGCCTGGCAAGAGGTGTTACCAAGTAAGCTCAGTCTGACAAAAGCTGTTCCTTTCCTTTCCTTGTTTGTTGTGTTCCAGTTACCTTGAGTTTGTGTTTCAGTCCATTAGGGGCAAGGCACCCCAGTGTGCAGTTTTAAATGCACATTAAAATTTGCACGAGGAAAGGGGATACAGTGTATAAATGGGATGTTCTGTATGTTTAAAAAGCACACAAGCACACAAAGCACATGATGACAAAACACTGAAACTGACTCTATGAAGTACATTCAATCCAACACTGAGCTTTGTGTCTTGCACCCCTCGCCATTACCAGACCTCCTCTGATTATCTCCTCACAGTGCTTTTCTCTCTGAACAGGTCCATGCAAATTGTGCACCTTGATAAGCAGACAAAGATGTTGGACAGTCCAAGTATAATTGCAGATCCTTCCAACAGTACCCTGGCTCTGGCCTTGAGAAGTATCATAGACACTGAGGGATCAGACTCAGCAGATGTGCTTGAAGGAGTAAATGCCATCATAAATCACTGCAGTAAGCAGCAGGTGAGCTCCAACACTGCTTTTAAGACCTCATCACACAATCAGAGAGTGAAAAGTGATGATATTCTTCCTGTGTCCTATAGTTATAGTGAAGACCTCAGATCCAACTCTGATTTCACTCTATTTTCAAGCAAATTAACCTAAGCCTAATTGCCTTTCAGTTCTGGGAGAAGTGTTTTCACAGACCAGTGTGCTGTCTCTATACACCCACGAGTCTGGGTGAATGGCAGATGAATTTGTTAATGAAGTAGGCATTTTGCTTTGTAATGTTTACTCCCACATGCAAGAGAAAAACAGCTTTTCACTTACTCTGTCCTCACTGTTATCCAACTCAATTTGCTCCTTTATTCCTAAAACTATCAGAAATGTGGGCATCTCTTTCTGAATGTGCCATTTTCTTTTGCCCTAGGTAATGATGCACTATAATATCCCAGATTTCAGGGACCCTGAAGAGTTTTTATCTTTACTGGCTCAGAAGAGGGGCATGCTGAAAAAGGGAGGTGTTCCTGACATAGAAAGTATGGCTAAATTAGTGCTTTGTGACTGGACAGGGTACGTATGCTGCTCCCCTTTTTCTCACTGTTAATGCAGCACAGCAGAAGCACCGAGTCCAGCAAAGTACTTAAAGAAAAAAGAGAGGCTGCTTTTTTCCCCTTCCTTTCCCACATTTTACTTGGGTAAAGAGCTGGATTGTCCAAAAGATATAGAGAATGCCATCCACAGATAATTTTCTAAAGTAGTGAAGGATACACGAGAAGGGTCGAAGCCTGTTGCACGTCACTGCATACACAATTTGCTGACTTAGGCTGTAACTCTGATGGAAATCCACTTTCCTCTCAAATACCAAGTCCACGTAGTCCTGTTCTAGACAGGAAAGGATGTGGCAAACTTTCTATGGAAATTTAGGGTGGTTCCTATATGCTGAGGGTAGGAATAAATGTAACTCAAAATCAGTATTTGACTGTGACTATTTGCCTTGCCCAAGTGACTCAGCTGCTTTTACAGCTCATGGTTTTACAGGTGACCTGTGGTGACCTGTGGTGACAGTGTGCCATTGCTTTTTCCTCTCAGGAGTGGGCTATCCACTTAATACTGTTGACAACTTTAGAGTCAAATTTAAATAGCTATTGAACTGCTGTTAAACAGGTATTAGTACACGAGTAGTTAAACTGAGCAGTTTGAGAGCTTTATGCTCTGGGTTTTATTTTTAAATACAGTGATTTAACTTTGTTATCTTCAGTTGTTTTTTACTGCTGATTTTTATTTTCTCAGAGCCAGAATAAAGTACTACTCGCAACCTCCAGGATTTCAGAAACCACCACCCTATCTTACAGAACAAAAAATAACTGAATTGCAGGAAGGCTTTAATTTAAATAACCTAGAACAAGAAAACAGCACCACTGTTCAAGGTAGGACTGTTACTGTATTAGACTCCCATTAACCACAGAGTCACAGATTGGCCTGGGGTGGAAGGGGCCTGAAAGACCATCTTGTTCCAAACCCACTGCTGTGGGCAGGGCCACCTTTCACTCATACTCAGAGCCCCATCCAGCCTGGCCTTGAACACTTCCAGGGAGGGGGCAGCCACAGCTTCTCTGGGCAACCTGTGCCAGGGCCTCACCATCCTCACAGTAAGGAATTTTTTCCTGCTATCTAATCTAAACCCACTTAGGTAAACTTACCCATACTCAAATCCAAGTTTTCCAGCTCCTTTCCTTCCTGTAGATGCCCAGGGAAAGCTCTTCTCAGAGAATTGTCCTTGCCTTGGTGGCAGAGCCCTGTGTGGGAGCCCTGTCTATGGCAGGGAGGGGGCAGAACTGCAGTGTCCCCTCTTGGGGGCTGGGCATTATATCTGTGCTGGCTGACAGGGACTGAACAGACACTGCCTGTGTTTTCTGCAGCTTTAAAACACCCCAGTCCAGCAAGCAGCATTGTTTTCCAGTCAGCTGGTATGACAAATGGGACAATAGAGGAAAATAAAGTGGTAGAGGAAGGATCAGAGTGGGCAAAGATGGAAACAAGCAAGGAGGAGGAAGAGGAAGAAGAGGAGGAAGAGGAATTCACAGAAAGTGATGATGATGAAGAGGATGTGGAAGAAGATGAAGATGATGATGAGGAAGAGGTAAATGAGAGTTTCACTAGGGTTGGGCTTTTTTCCTTAATTAGGGAAACAACGTTGTTCCAAGTCACCTGGCCTCAGCAGTGAGGCTCAGCTGTACAAGGGGACATCCCCACTATCCCCAGGCTCTGTTAGGTTTCATTTCCATGGGAGATTTCATTAGTGATGTTTAAATACTGTCTGACCTCTGACTTGTAGGAAAGCCAAGTTCAGGTCACCAGAAAAGCAAAGCCTGGAAAACGACAGACAAATCCTGCACATTCCAAAGAGCAGATGGCAGGTGTGTATTCAGAACCCTGGCTTGAAGGATGGGCTCTGGTGCTCCAGCACTTGCACGGGTTTCACTAACACCTGATTTTCTCTTCTCAGGAAATGAACGTTCCAGATCACTGTCCTTCAGCTTAGATAAACCAGCAGATGAAGATGATGCCTATGATTTTAATACAGACTATGTGTAACAAATCAGGTGGGAAGGCAGTCTTTGGAGAGTTACTGCTGGCTTTCAGAAGTCAGGAAGACTTGGGTTGCAGCAGAAACTGGAGGAGTGCTGCATAACCAGAGCTGCTGCCAAGCTGCAATTGTTGCTGTGTCAAATAATGTACATAATAATGAATCTCCCTTGATAGTTCCAGATTTTATACAGGTTTAGGAAACTGATTGTTACTCAGCTTTAAGTAATGAAGTTTATTTCCTATATTAAAGCCTATTTTAAAAATTCCTAATAGACTCACTTAGTCTGTTCATTTTGCCTTATAAAAAGACCTTTCAAGAGGACAAACCCTTTGTCTTTGAAAAAAAATGATAAATGTTTCATTCCAGTCACGTTCAAACAACTAAATTTCACAGTAAATTTTCATTCCTGCACAAAATCTAAGTTTTCCTAGAGGATTACAAAGATTTTACCCCTAGAGCATGACTTTAGACCGTAATTTTTCAGTACATTTTTGCAAAACTTGTAAAACTTTCACATGTAAAGGCTGGCTAGAAAATGCTCTTTATTTCAGCTAGATATAGGGTACTTTATCCAAACACTGTGTTATGTTCTGAACCTTCACTGGGAATGGTATTCCCAGATTATGTTAGTAATCCATCTCCACTGGGGAACAAGCTGATTGATTTTACAGTGCTCTTGAACAAGTGTTGTTTCCTGATGGCAGCTGTTACACCTGGCAATAACTGGTAAATATAAAGCAAAACACTGCCCTGTGCAGTAAGGATGTGCTCCTGTGCTCAGCCTGTAGCAGAACTGGGATAGCAAGAGAATTGCCAAGAGGCCCTGCAGCTGCTCAAAGAATTAAGCATTTACAATAAATGCCTAACACTAAATATCTCCTGTGCATCTGTTTTCTTCCGATTAACTGAAAGGTATGATTTCTGTGTCCTCTGATAAATGTGTTTTCTCTCAGTATATGCTGAGGCATAGATTCTTTTTGCAAAACTTGTAAGGTGTCAAGTGCAGACACAAACAGTTCCTCTAAGCCTGCTAAAACACAGCCTGCTCAGCTGAATTACAGTGGCATCAGCTAATCCAAGTAAAATCTTTCAAAGTTGGTCAGTGAATTTACTTCATTATTCCTAACTGCCTCAAGGACAAGAATGGTTCTTGTTTGTCAAAACCCAGGAAAAGAAACAACAGGTAACAAACCAGATCGGCATATCCATGACAGAAACAACTCCAGGCATTGACTGCAATGAGAAAAGCGGTTTGAAATCCTTTTAAAGCAGGACTAAAACCATATTCACAGTCATGAAGTAGCCCTTTACCTCTGCTGCCCCGTATTTCAGACCAAGCAGACTGAGCTGTTACTGCATGAACACAAAGCCTTGTGTCTGAACATCCTCCACCGAGGGCTTTTCACAAGCAACCTGAGTGCAAACTTGTATTAATTGGAATAGTTGGCACAGTGGGACACTGCTGACACTGCTGGGATATATGGGTTCATTAACTACCACTCAACAATACAACTATAAAAAAACCAAACCAAACCATCTTACCTGTAGCATGGGTGAGGGGCAGCTGGCTGCAGAGGGCACAAGCATCTCACTTGATGAGTTCCCAGACAGGGAAAGGCACAGCAGGAAGAACTATAGCAGAGCCAAGCTCACTCGAGAGAACTATGAGGAACTCAACAATAACAAAATTAATCTGTAATTCATACAGCCCAATAAATATTTTGTACTATTTTAGAATTAGATTGCTTTCACAATGACCAGCGATTGACTTTGGCTTTAATCACTTGCTACTGTGTCTAAGTACAAAGGAAACACTTCCTAGATCAAGACTGGAATTAGATTGCCATTTACCTGAAGCTGGAGTCAGCATGTTACAATTAGCTTTATTTTTGAACAAAGTTTCATCCACCACTTTACAAAAAATCATTTAGTGTTCACTGGCAGGTAAAACCACTTTGCATAGTGAAATAATACTTGAAGGATTCATCTTTCAAAAAGGATTCAGTTTTGCAGAATTCTGTAAGAAAGACTTAAACAGAAATGGATGGGGGGAGATTTCATGCAAGAAGGGGTTATTGAGGGAATTATTTCACAGGATAACAAAACAAAACAAACAACAAAACAAAACCCAGAACAAAACCCAGGCAGCTCTTAATTACAGTACATTGCTGTGCAAGATTTGCTGGTGCAAGGACCAGCTAAATTTGTATCTTGTTCTTAGAAACTTTGTTTCTGTAATTGACAAAATGATCCTCCGCTAGGAGACTGGTAGTAAAGAGCAGGAGAACACAACTGAAATGACATAAACAAAAGTGCTCGTTTGTGGAGATCTTCCCTTGTTTTCTGTAGTGCTGCTGGAGTAGCATCTTGTGTCACGCAGGTGACACGAGCCTCCTTTGGACCTGTGCATTTCAGAACTGCACCTGAGTAAGTGCATCACGTTGTGCTCCAGAAGGCAAGGACGGCTCTGTAACACAAGTTGGCTAAAAAATACATTCTGCTTGGCTCCAGGAGTTTCCTGAGAAAACGTCATCATTTATTCAAATGGACTCTACTTTGCTTCGTAGGCTTCCGAGTGTCTGCGGATCAGGTTGAACTTGCCTGTAGGGTCAGGGACATACCACTTCTCCCAGACTTCTGCATAGGAAGCTGTTCTTCCCCAGGGTTTGAAATGTCCATTCCAATGGAGCAGCTTGGCAGCTTTCACAAACTGAGGAGAGTACCTTTTCCCAGCACTAGACCCTTCAATTGAAAAAGAAGCATTTGTGCTTGAAATGAAGGCAGCAGATACACCAACATGCAATCATTAACTTCAAAACAAAGGATTTAACAAAGGAAATCTTATCATTTATGGAGAAAGGAGGTGATAGGGGAGACAGAAATAAGGGCAAAGTGAAAAACAATCAGGTGCAACTGAATGCCACTTTGATCTCTCAGTGTCTATTTTCATACAGTGCCCTAACTTCCAAGTTCTTTAATACCCGTTTAACACCCAGATGAATTCAGCAGCCAATGTATTGTTCATCAGAAACATAACCTGAAAAAGCTCTCCCAGCACTGGCGTTTCACCAGTAGAACAGACATGAATGTCTGTTCTCAACAGTTTTGGAAGAAACACCTTGGATCACATCAGATACAATACATTTGTGGAAAATGAGAAGGATTTTGTGAGTAAGTCAATTCAAGAACTAACCCCCAGCAGTTCGAGAAAGGCTCAGGCCCACAAGCCCCAGGATGATATTGCAAAGCTGTTTTTCCTAAAGAACAAAGGACAGAGTAGCGGAATAGTGGAATAAAAGTTCACTTTGCTGCATCATCAACGAGGTGTCCAGCTATAGACCTGGAAAAACACCCTGGGGGAGCTGCATCACAAATGCTTCATACGTACCGAGATGTCGGACGTTCCACATGGGATCAATACTGGAATGTTGCTTGTAAAATACAATTAGCAGTGGAGGTGTTGTGATGCTGCCAGCCAGAGTCTTACTGTAAAGTTCCTCTCTGGAAGTTGAAAGGATGCTGATCAGTTATTTTTCACTTGCAGCAGCACAACAGGAATCCAGAGATACACGTGCAACCCTCCATTCAAGAGGGAAATGCCACCAGCAGAACCCAAGCCCTGAGCTGCTGGCACCCCCAGCATGGGGTACTTACACCACGTTAAGTGCCATCCACTTCTCCAGTTGTTTAGTGATGTTCTGTAATTTCCATTCAGTCAAATTGGCAACGAAAACTCCGGGATTGAAAGAGCAGGTGTTGGCTTTCATGGCAAGCTTTCGGATGGTTTCTTTTTTGTAATCTAGAAACCCAATGTAATTATACTGGGGGGAAAAAAGAGAGTAGAAATTAGCTTCAAATACGGTGAAATTTCTAAAGAAAAGTTCTGCACAACTCACAACAGACAGGCATAAGTTGAAGAGCAAATATCTCTTCCTTTAAGATGAGAGAAAGAAAGCTTAATAGGCGTAATGTTTTAAAAACACGATTATATTGACTACATATTTTAAGGAATGCTGCATGGTCTTAATAATACCATATTATTAACGTGGTACCAGTCTCAGATAAAGTACTTTTTATACATTCAGAAATGAAAAATTGTCCCTCAGATGTTCTCAGACCTCCTGCTGTTCCACAATGAGAATTGCTCTCATTGCAAAGCACAGCAAAAATTCCAAGTAATTTACTGTGCCTAAACAGAAACTGCAGGTCCCATTCCTAAAACTGGTTTGGGCAGTCACGTGTTTAGGTTTACAGCATTTGGAACATTCCCAAATGCCTCAGATCTACAGTATTGTTATCATTGAACAAGACTAAAACAAACCTGATTGCCTGCTCCACGGACAGCAACTTTACTGCTGGTTGAGTCACAGTCATCTGAAAATGCAGCTGCATGACCAGGTTTCAATGGAGTGTTGTAAAGTTCAACAATATCATCTGGAAAATGGAAGCAAGCACAGGAAAATCAAAAGCAATCCTGACTAAGTGCCGAGTTAGGCTTTGTTCAGTCCATTGTTACAGCAGACAAACCTACTCAGTTTAACCCAATTCACTGGTATTTACAAAGTTTGTACAGAAATGTTTGGGTTCTGTGAGAGATGAGATAACTGACCTCAGCATAAGGCCAGTGGCAGCTAACAAAGGTCCCATACCTTGCACTATTACATCATCATCCACATAGATGACCTTCTCTGCATGAGGTACCAAGTTGGGCAAGTAGAATCTTGCAAAGGTTAACTGTGAGAACAATAAAGCAAGAGAAATGAAGAATTAAATGAAAAAAATTGCCCAAATAAATGTTAAATTGACTGATTTTTCTGGCACTTATCGATGGCATTAATGCCCAAGACAACTTGTATGGAGGAAGTAAAACAGGCAGCAATATCCTACAAGTAATTTAAACAGGTTCCATCAATTCCTGGTTTACCATGAATGTATGCATTGATAAACTAACTTTTAAAGAGGTTTATATTAGAGTTTCTTACTTGTCCGCGTAGACCTGAAGTATCTCCAAGATGCTGGCATGCTTGACATGCCAGATGCTGTGTTGCACTGTGGCTAGCAGCAAAAAATGATCCAGGCATGCATATTCAAATCCATCTCTCACTATCTAGAAATTTATTTTTACTGAAATTTAGGAATTTGATTATGAAAGATTGCTTCTATGCTAACAGATTTGGTTTTGATCTCTAGCTGTGTTCAAAAGCCAACATCAAAATATATTGTTATTAACTACTAATTGCAAAAAGCAATCAACATCATCCTCACTGGTTTGAAGGTGTCTGCCTTTTGGGGATCCACTTGTACTTTGCCTTCTAAGACACGAGGGTCAAAATCCAAAATTCGGTATCTCATGTTTTTCAGAGGAGTGCTCCTCAGCCACATCCTGCAAGCAGGAGAAAGGCACAGATCTTGTTAGATGAGACAAAACCAAGTGAAAAGCAAAAGATCCAATTAACAGTGACACAGATCTGGATGTGGCCACTCCCTTCCCTACCCAACAACCACATCTGGGATGTAATCGATGCTGGCATCGGTGCTGTCCTGTGTGGCCATGGGGTCAGCAACTGCACACCTGGAACATGTGAAAGGTACGAGGTCCCTTCTTGTTTTATCAGAAATACACAGTCCTGTTATCACAGGCCCTTCCCAAAACCATCAGTGTGGACAGAAGGGGGTAAGAATAAGAGGATCAAAGAACAACCTACAAAAATGGAGAAATGTGATTGCCAGCATTTGAATTGCTTGGATGAAATGTAGAAGTACCTTTTACAACCCTTCCACCAACAAACTCCAACCTCACTGGTTGGATATAACCCCACTGGAAAAGATGTCTCTTTTCCATCCCTGAAACCTGACCAGGAGGAATGGTGAGACTCCCATGGCAGCCTTGTCAAAAAGCTGCAATAAGCAGCAGCAGATGGGGCTGGGAGCCAGAGGAGTGCAGCTCCAGGGAAAGGCAGCTTGCTCTCTTCTCAGAAATACAGAAGTTCACAGTGTTGTGGGAATCCAATGAAAAGGTCATTACCTCAAGTGATCCACAGTATCATTCAAAGTAACAATGTGGAAAACCACGTTGGATCTGGTGTGCTGGTAAATGCTGTTCATGGCTGCAATTGCACCCCCGAGCCTCTCATCCGACGCTGCAATGACCACAGAAATCTCCTTGTCACTCCCCTCATCTGTCAGCCTCTGGGGAGCTGCAGGAATGAAATCTATAGGCTGAAGTCCTAAGGGACTTGGATCTGCGGAGTACAAATGGCATATTTGTTTTTATTATTATATATTATTATTACCACACTAAAATTCCCAACGCTTCAATTATTTCTGCTATGCACTTGGATGTCTGAGCTGAGGTGTGGATTACAGTGAGCCAGTATCAAACACTCAGAGCATCAGCTTTTGAGAGTCTGAGATGCTAATGAATAGAATAACATCACATTTAGAGAAAACTGCACACATTTAACCACACATATTCACACACAGCACATGGTATTAAAAGGCTGAGCTATGGTAGTCTGCACTTACCTTTGGTCCTCTCTGCCACGTCTATAACCTCATTAACTTCCCCCTCCCATTCACCCAAACCACATGGTGGGTTCTGTCTGGCCAGAGCATGTGTTTTCCCACCAAATCTTTAATATATATATTTTTTAATTAAAATAAAACCCAACATACCTGACAATTCCCGTCTCAAGAAGTCACTGAGGCTTAGGAAGTTATGATGAATAACTAGCAAAAATATGACAACAGCCACTATAAGGATGGAAATGTTCACTGAAAATTAAGAAGAAAAAACTTTATCAGTATAACCAGAGAACGACTGAGAAACCCAGATACAAAAGATATTACAAAAAAAACCCCAAGACAAACACGTTTACATACCTTTCCTTAACGTCATTTTTCTTTTCTTATTTTATTAACATAAGGTTCCTGGAAACCTGCAAGAAAAAAAATACAGCAGTCACTGCCAGTGCATTCTTCCATAAGGCATAGCACACTATCACCAGGAGTGTCACAACAGTTTCAGTGTCAAATGCAGTGAATGCTTCCCTCTGTCAAAGAGATAAAACTGAATGTCACATTTTAAAAAGTGAGTATGGTGTCAGGAAGTACCTAACTACAACCACAGAACCACAGGATGGGTTGGGTTGAACTTTCAAGATCACCTGGTTCCAACCCCTGCCATGGGCACAGACACCATCCCCAGTTTCTCCGGGCAGCCTGTGCCAGGGCCACACCGCCCTCACAGGGAAGAATTTCTTCCTAATACCTCATTTAAACCTGCGCTCTGACAGTTTAAAGCCATTCCCCCTTGTCCTGTCATCCATGCCCTTGTCCCAAGTCTCTCCCCAGCTCTCTTGGAGCCCCTTTAGGCACTGGAAGGGGCTCTAACAGGTCCATGTCCTTCTCATGTTAGGGACCACCCCCTACATACAATGACATATCTAAAGCTCTCACAGATAAAAAAGAGACATGCAGGTCTTGCCACTTCACTGACAGAAAAAAAAAATTCCAAACTCCTTCTGCTAGTCAAAAGTAATCCGATCTGGAAAATTATGTATGGTTTCTTTACTGTTGAAACAATTTATTTAACTATCTGAACTGGAACCCAAACAATAAGATAAAATGTTACATGTTTCTTTCCACACTTAACCAACAGCAAGATTCTGGTGTTTGTAAGATTTTAACAAACAGCATTCATTATATGCTTTAAAAACCATTACATTCTCTACATAAAGTATCTATATCAGAGTATCGCCTGAAGTGTCATCGCATGGAACAGATCACAAAAGTGGGAAAGAAGGCAGCACCATCATGTTATAGAAGGGGGTAAAACCACAACACTGATAACAATTTTGGTAGGAAATTCAAGCATGCTTGTTCATTATTTAAGGGTCAAGGTGAAATCAGAACAAGAGTTGTGTGTGGCATGTGAAGGAGCTCTCAAGTAACACAGAGAAAGCTCTGTAACAACATGCAAAATTCCAGAAACGGTGACAGACTTGCGAAATCCTTAAACTGAAACATCGCGACTTTACATGTATCAGAACCAAGCACCTCCTTCCCGCTGCTGCATTTCTCCCCCAGGGCAGACACATCAGCGGAGCCCAACAAATCCCTGCCCTGAGCCGTGTCTCGAGCACCACCGCACTGCTGGCAGGGGCGGGACACGGAGCTTTGCCCGGGGAGCACAGCGCCACGTCCCGCTGTGGAACGAAGCACTCCGCAATGCCCAGCGCCGGGGCTGAGGCGCACACAGACACGGCCGGTGCCGCGCACAGACACGGCCGCTACCTCAGCGACCCGCGGCAGCCGGGCTGGCGGCACTGACAGAACGGCCCCTGCACAGGGATGGTCACGGACCACAATAAAACACACACCGCGCCGCTCCGCCGGCTCGCTGCAGCGCACACCGCGCTCCCCGGGCTGCTCTGCGGGCACGGCCCAGCTCCGGGGCCGGCGGGCCCGTGCCCGGCTCTCCCGCACCGCCCGCGGCGCCCCAGCCCCTCACGGACGGTCCTCCCGCGCCGCCAGCGCGGCAGCGCACGGCCCGCGGGTGCCCGCCAAGGTGCCTGACCG
>VXAZ01008547.1:0-177669 GCA_013399875.1 Gymnorhina tibicen | reverse complement strand
AGGCGCATCCGCCGGGGTCCTGCGAAGCCGCCGTTGCCGAGGAGACGCGTCCCGGCGGGTGAGGGGGAGCGGGACTAGAGCACCCCCGAAGCGGCGGCGGTGCGGAGGCGATGGCCGGGACTGGAGGCGGCACCCCCGGCCGACGGAGCTCTGGGCGGGGCGGACGGGGCGTGCTTCCGGCCAGCTCAGCAGCCGCCTTCCGCTCCGCCGCGACGAGCGCCGGTAGCCGCGGAGAGGCCGCGCCGCACCCCGCGAACAGCAGGGCCCCGACCGGGAGCCAGGAGACGGCTGCGAAGAGGAGCGAGAAGAAGCCGGAGAGGCGCCGCCGCCATGCTGAGCGTGTTCCGCTCCATCCCCACGCAGATGGTAGGGCCCGCCCGGGCCTCGGCACCGGGGCACTGCGGGCGACACGGCCGGGCGCGGGTTTTAGTGTCCCCTACCCGCCCGGCGACACGGCCGGGCGCGGGCTCAGCGGCCCCTGCGCGGTCTTGGCACCCGCGTAGGAGGCACGACTAGGGGGATGCAGGATGAATCCATGTAATTCCGGGTTTTGACCTGGGAGCTGGGATTTTGAGGTGCTGTAAAGGGATGGTACTACGCATCCCTACGCATGTAAGGGAAGCCCCTCTGTGCTTTCCTGCCTGTGCTATAGACGGACAGAAGGGAATGTGTCCTCCTAGAGAGCCACGGTTTCTCACGTCATGCAAACATAGAGGAGTTGGGAAGGAACCACTGGAGATCATCCAGTCCAGCCCTGCCAAGGCAGGGTCACCTGGAGCAGGAATGCATCCAGGTGCCTTTGGAATGTCTCCATAGAGAGGGACTCCACGACCTCTCTAGGCAGCCTGTGTCAGTGCTCTGCCATCCTCAACATAAAATTCTTCCTCCTGTTGAGGTAGAACTTAGCCTGCCAAGGCTTATGGCCATTGCTCCTTGTCCTGTCGCTGGGCACCACTGAAGAGAGTCTGGCACGATCCTGTTGGCACCCACCTTGGAGATATTTCTGTGTCAGTCTTCTCCAAAACACAGGTGCTACACACACGGTGCCCTCTCAGGCACACCCTCTTCTGTGGTGGTACAGCTTTTACTTAGTGATGTTAAGCTGACTGCAATGATATTTTGAACTTGCATTACTTACCCGGATCAGACAGTGCTTGCTTCTGTTTCTAGGTGATGTGGTCAAGCCTGCAGAGGAGGTGTTTACAGACACTGTAAGAAAAATAATTCCAATCTGGTTTGAAAGTTGAACAAAAACGCTGAGAACCCATGGTCAGGTAGACTGTAGGATCTAACCTGAAAGAGTTAAGGGGGCAGGTTTGTGTTTTGAATCCCTGACTAAAACGAGTCTCTTTCCATAGGACTACAAGGGCCAAAAATTAGCAGAACAGATTTTTCAAGGAATCATTCTTGTCTCTGCAGTAAGTATAGTAGACCTGTGGGTAAGAACATAAAAGACTATTTTGCTTTCTGATCTTACAAATTTTTTTTTTACTGTTGGGGGTCACTAAAAGCTTTAAACAAAGTCAGAGGGGCTGTCAAGGCTTAAAAATTTTCTTCTTCCCATCTTTTACTTTCATTGTTGGCCTGCAATTTTGAAAAGGTTAGAAAGATGTATGAACTGTGCTTTTGAAAAACCTGTATTTTCCTACCAAAATCTACCCCCTGCAACTTAATCATGTCATGGGAAATGTTTTTCTTCATTTAAAGTTTGATTTTTTAAAATATATTTTCCAGGTAATTGGTTTTATCTATGGATACATCACTGAACAGTTTGGATGGACTGTCTACATAGTTATGGCTGGATTTGCTTTATCATGTTTGGTAAGAATCTTTTTTCCCCAAACCAAAAAATACATGCACTATTTAATCTGGAGTAATTGTTGAATTGAGGGGCTGTCAGCACAGACTAATGTTTGCTATGTAATTTAGATTTATTAATACATATTTGTACTTCTTTGATCTGCATAAAGTGCTTTGCAGGCCACTAAGTGCTTTTTTTAGCACTAAAAATGCTAGCAGGATTTTTGCAATTTAATACCACTTTTGAGTTCATTTTTCATTTCAATTAAAAGTTAGTGTTAAGTCCAGCTGACAGCATTGTTAACAGAAGGGACAGGAAGGCTTTCTGTGCAGTAGCAGCTTGTAATGAAAAGTTTGCAGCTGTCCCCTGCTGCCTGAGGAGAGAGACAAGGAGGCAGAGTATGGAATTGCAGGAGTAATTCCTTATCCATGCATGAGAGGTGTCCCATTCCTATTGGGGCACTCCCAATCCAGTTTTACACAGGGTTCTTACACCTTTCAAGCATTCAGATACAAGACAATTTGACCAATCCCTACTCAAGACACAGACACATTCCACTGTTTTGAAAAGCCACTGTAATTCTCTGGCATCGGAATCCCTCTGCTCCTTACTTACTTAAACACCCCTGAGTCACTCTGGCTGCAGTTACTTACCCAGGATGCCAGGCATGGGGAGGGTGTCAATGCAGTGTTGGAGGTGATGGGATGCTGGTGTCACCTCAGGAGTCCGGGGGTGTCCTTTTTCCTTCGGGGTGGGTGCTGTCCTCCTCCTTGCACTGACCTGGGGTGCTTTAGTCACATACTTAAGCATGACTTTGCAATGTAAACTGTCAACGTATATGAAATTGTATGAGTTTTCTTAGACTAACAGATAATTAGTTAGGGATGAAGATTTTTCTAAGAAGCTGTACACAACAGCTCTTTAGCATCTCAATGTCCATGTTCTGACTCCACTCCTCTGCCCTCAGCTGACACTCCCGCCGTGGCCCATGTACCGCCGCAATCCCCTCAAGTGGCTGCCTGTCCAGGAGTCGGGCATGGAAGAGAAGAAGGCAGCAGACAGGAAGCCAAAGAGACATGCTAAAAGCTAAAAATTATGGTTCTTCAGGCTGTTACTTTGTTAAATTTTGTTAAATTAATTTCCACTGAGAAATACTTCTTGGCTTAGTGTTTGGGTTTTTTTCTTAGTACTTTGTATACTACCGTGAGTACAACCAAGCTCTGCAGGGAGCATGAAGGCTTGAAATTGGGTCTGGAGTTTCAGGGAAGTCACTGGGAACACAGGGATGGGGGGATTAATGTCAGAAGGCTACTGGAGGTCACATCTCAAGTATTTCACTACAACGGAACACAGTGAATCAAATGAATTCTAGTTAAGCTGTTGCTTAAAGATAATAAACTGCTCAATTTCTACTGAAATATTTCTAACCATGTGTAAAACAAGCTGGCAGTAGTGCCAGGTTGTAACAAATACTGTGAAACGGTACATACCCCACAGTTCTGAAAATAACTGTTCTAGGATAGGAGAGTGCAGAGGGGCAGTTTTTGTTTAGAATTAATTTCCCTGGGAAGAGCAAGTAACAATAGCTCTTGAAACATTGTAACTTGAGCATGTAGTGTGTGAGAGGCAGCAGGATCCATAGGTATGGCATTTTTTTTTGCTAGTGTCATGTTAGTAACCTCCCTCACAGGTGCTGGAGGTTACAGTATTGCAGCTCCAGGCAGGAAAAGAGACAAGTTGTTCATTTATAATTTTATTTTACAAATTCAATTCCCTTTGACTTCTTTATTATTTAAAAAACATGTGCTGTTCCTGTAGGGATGGTACACACCAATGCCTGGGGGCTGTAGTGAGATGCTCTGGATGCAAACAAAGAGAAATAAGTGTTTTATCTTTTCCCTAAGTGATTCTGGTCTTGGGCACTTTCTTTCCTAAAAGGAATTAGTATTTATAAGGCAAAGGGATTGCTCCAGCTGGGACCACGGTAACCATGGCTGCATTCCTTTCAAACATTTTCAGACTTATTTTATCCAGTTACCAAATAACTTTCCCCCACCTTGGTGACTGCCTCAGCAAGAAAACACAAGAGCAAAGTCTCTCCTTACAAGCAGTACAGCTGCCCCCTTCAGCACTTGGACTTGGCAATTTACAGAACCTGAGGACCTTGAGTTCTACAAAAATTAGTAATTGTCTCTTCATGCTAAATTTTCACAACTATCTGATGAAATAGCTTATAGCTTATCACACCAGAGCCTTGGCAGAGATTTTGTTATTCCATTTAGTATGAGACCATACAAAAACCTTTTGCTATGACAAATTCAAACCAGAACATAATCTTTTTCTGACACTCCTTAGTATACAAAACTTGGTATCCACCCCTATTTGCATCTATGAAAAGCTTCTTAAAGTTTCATTAAGCGAATAAAAACTAAACTAAACAGTTTCTCTTCTGAGAAAGTGATAGCCTGGTTCACATTTTAACATGAAAAATATTACTACAAACTCTAACGTTTTCTGCAAGTTCACCTCCTTATTCCAGCAAAGGAGATCAATGGATAAACGTGCTTTGTAAACTGGTCCAGTCTATCAAAGGAGCTAGAAAACAGTTCTTTTCTCCCAGGAAAAGACTCTGGTCAGAGCTTCACATTTTCTTCAAGGAATTTCAGGTGCCGAGCCTTCGCGCTGTAACTCGCGTACTTGTCTCCCATGTGCTCCCGCAACTGCAGCTGTTCAGAACACACACAAAGCAAAACCCACGACATTACTGACACTGAAAAAAGGCAGGAGCTATCAAAATATTAACAAGAAAATACCAAAGCACTCAGCTGAAATCAGCATGTGAAGCTTGGCAGTGTAGATGGGAAAGAAGAAAAATGAAAGTTGTTGTTGTCTAAAAGCAAGAGACATCCAAATCCCACCCAAAAATTTAAAATACAAGATCTTCATAGGCTACAAATCAAATACTGCATGGGTAAGTGTAACCAAGTTTTGAAACAAAGGAGTGGGAAGTATCACTCATCCACCTCTATTGGGGACTGATGTTAAACTATTTCTTATTTTGGACATAAGGGGCATGAGGCAAGTAACGTGAAGGCAAAAATTTGAGAGACAGAAGAAGTTATTACTGGGGAAACAGCACAGAGCGAAATTGTTTGCATCCCTTGCATCTTCCCCAAACTTTGGAACCATGGTACAATTCTAAAGCTCTGATGGTTTCTAAAGAAGTTGCAGTTGAACATAATCTACATTTAGAATCAAACTTAAGAGTGAAAATTACAATATACTTAGGCCCTTGCCTGCCCATGACTACATAAAGACTTCTGGAATCAAGGTTTACCCTATCTCAATAGGGTAAAGACCCTGCTCAATGATCTAGGTTTATAAAGAAATTAAACAATTTTATTATGAAAGACATTCACCTCTCTTTTCGCTTCATCATCTTCTTCCATGATTCTGTACACCTTCTCAAGAAGTTTCACTCCCAATCCTTGCACCACATCAGATCTCAGGATTTCAACCATTCTCCTAATCTTGTAAGGGACTGATAACATATCTATTAGAAATAAAATACAATCAAAAAATCAGTGCAGTAGTAATTACTTTCAGTACACACAGTTTTCATACTCTGCAGAAGAATATGGGATGACTTAAGTATTACCACAGAATCTAGAGCAACAGACCTGAAGGAATCTCTTCCATTTTTAATTCCTCTGATTCATCAGGTGATTTTCCATGCAAAATCAAAGTATCTCGATATTTTCTATGAAGTTTAAACTCTGGGGCTGGGGTTGAGGTTACACAGCACTCAGAGTTCTCCTTGGAGTCCATTTTCAGTGTCCACGTCATCAGCTGCACCAAGTCATTCATTTCATTCACGTTGCTTTTCCTAGGAGAGAAGGAAGAAATAATTCAGTCACCATTATAATGCAACTTCCACCCTGCATTCCAAGGACTTTCAATAAGTTTAGTCAGGTCCTAGTAAGTATTCCATGTTAAATTACTTGTTGTGGTACAGTTTAATCAATAGCAACATCAGCCACCGCAAAACTCCACAATCCTACTGGCTGCTGCTGACTCTGGTAATGCAACAAATTGCATCTTTTGAAAGCTGCTTACACTGACAAAAATCAGAAATGAATCTAGCCTCATTTACAGTGGAAAGGAAGCCCATTGGCACCTTTTAACTTGTGCTTTTAATGCATCCTGACAGTAGACGTCCTTTGGTGCTGGAAGATTGTGTACTTCGGGTTTGTGTGAACTGCAGCTTCCCAGGAAAGCAATCACGTGCCCCAGAAAATTCAGCCTGGGAAGTGTACAGTCACAGAGAGACAATAATTCAATGGAGCTGTTTTCCTTTATGCATCACATACTTCTTCAATCACTCACTATGCAGAGATAAAGTGTGAAAGCCATTTTTTTTCCATTCCAAGTCAAGGTCCAGTATAGCAGTGAAAATTCTTGCACAGTATTAAAAAAAATCCTTACCTCTCCTTGGAATCACCATCAGACTTGTCTGTAGAGCTTGTGGAAGAGCTTAACTCATCATCAGACAGGCAACAGGCTTCCCTCTTTCTCTGAGGGAAGAGGGAATAAATGACAGAAGTTCTAATAACTGAAAGTAATTCAGCAATATGGCATAAATTACTGTTCTTACATGGAAGAAATACTTTTGACAAGGTTTACCTGAGAAATACTGGGATCTGATGAGGACTGAGGAACTTTAACACAATTTTCCACAAGTGATTTCGCTTCAACTACTGCACCATTTAATGATTGTCTTGCTGGAAGCACTGGAAGGATGACATTTTGACAATATTTACAGCTAAGCCTTATGTATTCTGAATTAGTTTCATGCTCATGCAAGAAAAAGTCTATCACCTGGCAGAAGACAGGCAGGGAGGTAGGTATTCTGCTAAGAGAAAACACTGAAGCTTCTATCTGAAAGTGAATATTCTACATTTCATGTCCATTTCAAGTTGTCAACAGAGAACACAATTGAACATAACTAAGAAGCAGAAAAATACAGACATGTTAACAGAACTTTTTATTTAACACAGAACTAGACCCTTAGTGCATCTTTCTGAAGATGGCAGGGAAGAACAGACAAGAAGTTACCATTTCTTCACAAAGAAGTTATTAGCCTACTTACACATAAACTGTTAACATGTAAACATAAAAATTACCAGAGGGAAGCATCTCCCGAGACTGTTTCAGCCTCCTTCGTTCTCTTGCTGACAAGGGCCGCTCCTTCAAAGGAAGTTAATTTGATATTAATTTGCACTCACCATTATGGCTTTTGTTATCTAATTACCTATTAAGCAAAAAATCATTTTCAACTGGCATGGGAGAAACAGCTATTATTTAATGCTTAATTATTTATTACGAAACTGTCTTCAATGAGACCAATCTGAACTCTAGAAAAGGGGCTTCTGACCTCCAAGGCTAAGAGAGGCTCATCCCACACTGAGCAGGTGCTTGACAGGGCTTCTATGAGGTAGGAAGCTACTACACATTTCTTTACTCATTGTGCACACACTCAGAGAGCAAATTGCTCAGAATGAATGAGACAAAAACAAGCAGACATTATTCATCACTAACCTTTGGAATGGCTGCTTGGCTGCTTTTGGCACTATCTGCAGGCTCAGGGTGCTCTGCGCCCCTCTGGGCTGTCTTTGGGGTCACATCAGAAGGGACAGGTAGAGGCCAAGGAGAAACTGCTCTGAACTTGACAGAGAAGTGAGCAAGAATTTTTTTTTTTTATTGGAAGTTCAAGTACTCTACAATCTAGAGGACATTCTTGCATGGTAAAGCTGCATGCCAGAGATTTTGAATCCTACTGTAAAAACCTCTTCACATCTCCCAGCTTGATCCTTCCCTCTCCACATCTCTGCTTGCATCCGTTTCCCTTCTTTCCATCCTTGTATCTTACCCCCTCCTCCCAGACTATTTTCCAGCCAGTGCCTTTGCAGCAACTGTCCCCACCCCCAGATAAGAAAACCCAAGAGAAAAACAGGTTATCAATCACCCTCTTCTCTAGCCTTGTGTAGCCAGTGCCTTTCCCAAAGAAACCTCCCTGCTCAGTGTGGAAGAACTGACAGGTGTTCTTTGGGCATGCCAAGATTTTCTTCCTACAGTTTGCACTCAGAAGCTCAGGGCAGCCCTTACACATCTGTTCTAAAGCACTGCTAAACTGCTGCCCACCACAAGCAGCCTTATCCACAAAGGTACTGACTTGTAGTCCCTGTGAGAAGTCCTGATGGAATTTCCTAGGAAAGACTGCAGCCCAGCAAAGGCACAGCCCATCTGGCACACCCACCTCATCCCTGTGAGGGTTATTAGGATTTTCAAAGATTTACTCAGGCTGATTCTAACAGTCACCTTCAGCGATCTGCATTTGTTACCAATGAAGTTATACAGACACACATGAAACAAGAACAGCATTAAAACACCCACCCTTTTTTAGAAAATAGGTCCCACGTTTAAAGAGGAAAAACACAGGAGTCTTAAAGGAAAGAAGAGAGGTATTTTTCAAGTATCTGCACCTTCTCTGAGCAGCCTTCAGCAAGCTCTCTCTTCTGCTGCTGCTGCCGTGAGAGAGAGGGTTCACTGACAGAGCTGTGAGGCTGCAAGTGGAAGGTCATTTTTCCCTGAGCATCTCCTGAAGCTCCATGACTGACATCATCCTAATAAGTAAAAGCATTCTTTAAAAAATGCAGACATGTCATTTCCAGATTTACACAAACACACTTTAAAAAGAAAATCAAAACAGGCCACTTTACTATTTGGACAGCAACCACCTTAACATAGCACAGGTATAACCACAATAAATTCTTACTTGATAGATAAAATACCTGCTGTACCAGCATCTTTAGCTACTAAACCTTCAAAGAAGGACACTTACTTGAATTACAACAGGAACAAAGGGTGCTAGCAGCTTGTCAGTAGAATCCAAGCTCTACAATAAATAATGATTTCTTATTAAAAATCTCATGGTAGACCAAAATGCAGTGAAAAGATAATCACCACCAATTAGCCCCCCATCCAAATCAAGATTATTCAGGCCTATTTACAACATAGAACAAAAGTTACAAAACTATTCTTACCCTCTCTGTTCTCAGCTGGAAAAGCACATTTTTTCCCCTGTAAAAACAGAATTCCAATCATCTAGATAGATGCAATCCCAAAACTATTTCACCATAGTGCCTTTGCAAATCTGAAACCAAGGCTCCTAACTACATAAAAATCTCAATAACTGCATCAGCAGCATCCTACTTTGACAGAAAACCATGTGCAGCAGCTCTCTAAATTTTAAGAGCTGGCCACTGGTTAAATCTAATTCGAGTAAGCATAAATTCATTACCAGGTCAGGTTGCTTTTGGTCTTTTGATATAGGCTGCAGGAGTTTCAAAGTGTCATCATCATCTTCTACAGAATCAACAGAAGACGGCTTAGATTCAACACTTTCAGCTTTAAAAGCCTGTTTTGCTCTTTGCTGCTGTCCATCTTCCTTAATTGGTGGGTTATTAGATGTTATTTTAGAATGGCCTGGAACATGTAAATGCTTTGCTTTATTATTCTCTGGGATACACTCACTGCCACTCTTCTCACTTCCATGCCTCATCCTTCCAGACAGAGAGATATCAATGTTCACTCCACTGACTGTAGCTATAGAGTCTCCCAAGCTGTTCAGATAATTTTTGCTTGGTTTTCTTTCCAGCTCAACAGCTGGTTTCTCTGAGGGACAAAATTTGGTGGCTTTACATTTGCTGATGCAATCTTCTTCATCCTAGGATTAAAAGAAAAACAAAAAAAGTTATTATCTTTTGGGATTTACACATATATGAGAGAATTCTCTAAGCACCTAAGGAAAATCAGAACATACCAGAGCACATAAATTGAAAGGAAATTATGATCAATAACAGATTAGGAGACTCAAAAAAGTAAAAATCCACATTTTTAAAGAGATACAGGTTTGCAAATGACCTATTTCAAGTATTGGTTTATACACATGGAGTACACCTACTTTTCACCAGGACCATGGAAGAAAAGTTGTACTCACTTGGCTCTTCCCCAAGGGAGGAACAAGCACCAAGAGTTTTTAAGATGTGCTCCACCACATATATTGAGTATTTCAACACTGTAAGCTCAAACCCAGAACAGCAGACTTATTACAGAAAACAAAAGAACATGCACAAGATTAACCATTACAAAAGCTCTGTTCTAACCACTGCAAAGAATTTCAACAATAAACAATTTTGGTTGTGACTATAATTAGTTTTTAAATATATGGTTTTGATTGGAAAAAGCTATTACCACTTGTCGTTAAATATTTGAAAAATTATTTGACCCCAAATGCTCCAAGAGTAATTCACATAAAACCAGGTATTGTTCAGTTAACATCTTACAAATCTTGCAATTAGCTTCACTGATCCACAGCTGTTTAATTACTTCCACTCTTACCTAAAAACAATTTCTTCCCTACTATGAATTTTACACATTGCTGGGATTCAGACCTAATGTTCTCAGGAATGCTCAAGGCACTTCTTATAAAACTGAGATTTTTATCTAGAAAAAGCAAGAAGGATTTGGGTTTTGTTGGCTTTTTTTTTTTTTTAAGGTAAAAAACCCCATATCTTACAACTTTGTATTTTCTGGCTTGCTCGGAGGAGTGGTTTTGGTGTGTAACATTCCTGCTGTGAGATTCATTCTTTGCTGAGACAACAGAACAAGGGTCTTTAGGTTTAGAATTCACTGTTTTCTTATGATTTCTAGCAGCTTTCCTGTAAAGAAAATGAAAGTTGCTCATTCAATCACCATCAACAAGGTCTTAAGATATTTCTTTAGATTATGCTAATTAAAAAAAAAATCCACTCCACTAAAGAGCTTTCATACAAAGAGTATCAGATACTGGGCTTTTTCAACAGACTGTGCACAACACCCTCACTTTCAGTTCTAGAAAAGGAGCTTAAAAACATGATTCAGACTCTGCCAGCAA
The DNA here is from genome assembly GCA_013399875.1 of Gymnorhina tibicen. Lineage (NCBI taxonomy): Eukaryota > Metazoa > Chordata > Aves > Passeriformes > Artamidae > Gymnorhina > Gymnorhina tibicen. The sequence goes on along the minus strand of VXAZ01008547.1, from coordinate 166,873 downwards.
TGGACACTTGTTCTGCAGAGCACCAAGGTCAGTTCTATCTGGAAGCAGTAAAACAACTGACTAAATCTGACAAAGAAAAATAATTATATCAGTGTATATCAAAAGGAACTTAGTTTTTCAATTCCCAGATGATAAATGGCCTCAAGAACCCTATGGAAAGCCGTGTGTTTTCTACCAATTCTGTATTCCTAAGCACTACACAGTTTTATTCTGCATTTGCAGAAAAAACTATTTTCCACTCTAATTCCCTCATATTTCTCAAAGAATTCAAATAAACTCATGTTCATACGCTTTGTAGCTGCACATAACATAACTTATTTTATCCTGCTACAAAACCCAGGAAAAGTTGTAAAAAAAAGACGACAATAACATGAATATTCTGCACAGAGTCACTCAAATGAAAATGTCTTACGCCTTCGTGGCTTCCAAAAACAAAGAAATCTGTTGTTTGATATACGGCTGTCGCAGGATGCTTTTCACACTAGGTCGTTCCTCAGGTTTTTTACTGAGCATAGTTTGTATTATTTCTACCAGCTGTGGGCTGTAATCCTTTGGCATGGGTGGCAGCTGTGAAAGGAAAGGGGAGCCTGATATTATTTAGTATATTTATCAACGGGCTACTGCTAGAACATGTATCTGTGACCATTAGGGTCAGCTACATACTCTGCATAAAAAGTAGACTCATTGTTCAAATGCTGAAAGTTACCCAATTTGCTTCATGTTAAACAAAGTATTGAAATTCCAAGTGTGTGTCTAAGAACTGTTCTTAATTTTATTAATACGAACAGTTCTGTAAATAGGCTTAAAAATTTATATAATAGAATAAATCCATATTAACTTCCTTATATGCCAAAGCAAGAAGACACTTAAATAAGCTACCCTTACACAACAGGAAAATGGCATCACACAGTAATTTAATTTTTATGCAAAGTTTATGCAAAACCAGAAGCAAATTAAGAAAGTAATCTCAGAACTTTGAAAATTAATCAGTATATTCATTACATGAAGAGATAACAAGAAACTCTAGCCACACCCACAAAGGAACAACTCCCTTGGTCGGAGTATCACATCATACACCACCACAAAACAACAGTCTTACATATGATGATGTACATTACATGCAAGTATTTTTAACTCCATGCAGTATTTCTGATTAGAAAAGAATCTCAATTTCTAGATAGAAAATCCAAGCACATATAAAAAATTTTAGGAGTTTTTACCTTCCCTTCAATAATTCTATAAGCCAAGGAGTTCATGTCCTTGGCATTGAAGGCGTGTTTCAGTGTAGCCATCTCATAAACACAGCAGCCCAAGGCCCAAACATCAGACTGGAAAAAGGGGAAGAGAAAGTGTTTGAGAACTTGTTATTAGTTGAACAAGTTTTGGTTTTGGACTTAGTCACTTGCTTTCAAAGAGGCTTTTAAAGACACTAAGCTAATTAAGCCCAAATTCCACTGCAAATCTTTGGCTTCAGTCTCACTCTGCTATTTTTAATTTTCATCAAGTGAACTATTTTCTTACAAACATCCCCAATTTTCTTCCAAAAGGAAGTGTAGAAATCAGCTATTTTCAGGGAAGGGGGGTTGCTTGTTTCCCTTTTTAGTACAATATCAGCCCTGACTGTAAATGAAAAATCTTGATTTTTTCACTGGAAGAAGTTTCCCCTCAGCTCTTGCTCATTGCAGACACTCATATTTATTATGTGTGTGGTTACAGCAAGAGCTGAACATGTTTGCTTTATTCTGTTATATTTTAAATTCACAGTACTGCTGCTTATTCCTCTCCTTAGAAATTTCCTTTCCCTTTTTTTGTTTTTTAATGCTGCTGTTATTTCTAATACAACTTTTGAGTGTAAAACTTCCTGTCTGGCATATAATAAATTTAGAAAGTGCATCTCTCTAACACAGACTGATAATTCTGTTCCCATTCTATATGTGTCCAGCTGTGAGAGGTACAGGCAGCCTGCTGAACACCTTGGCCGTGATAACTCATCACATGCTATGAATTCCCAAACACAGTTCCAGAAATAAACATTCCTACAAATCTCTCTCCTATTTTTTTGTTCGGTCTTTGGGAAGATTAAAAAGACTTGGAAGCAATAAGAAACCAAAAACCACAGATAAGAAAGATTGTAATGTCCTCAGACAAATAAAATAAGGTTCCTAAGGAAAGAGAAATGACATTTTCATACTGTACCTTGTAGTTGTAGGGTCTGTTAGAAAAGAGTTCAGGGCTCATGTAGTACGGGGTGCCTATGAGAGTGCTGGCCATGTCATACTGGTTTTCCAACACTCTGGCTATTCCCAGATCTCCCACTTTGATTATATTTGTTCGTGTCAGGAAAATATTCTGAGTTTTAAGATCTCTGTGCAGAATGTGCTTTTCATGTAAATACTAGGGGGAAAAAAACCAACATATAAATTGGGTTAATTAACTCCTACTTGGTTCTTTTACACTGAAAAGTCAAGTCTCATTACACAAGTGAAAGAGGTAAAACACAAAAGCAGAAGAAACACATAAATCACTCTCAAGGTCAGCAGTGCCCTGCTAATACAGTATTGTATATTAAATATAGAAATAACATTAAAAGTGACTGATACAGGCAGGGGCCCAAAACTTGGCAGTGCTTTACCCAAATCTCCCTGCATGGCTCTTGTAAATCAGCAGAAAAGAGGAAATAAAAGTGTAAAGTTAAGACTGTAACTAACTTTCTGCTGTGTTCATTTCTTGACAATCTTAGTTCAAAGTATGAAATTTGAGAGGAAATTACAATGTGAGCTTTGTGTAAATGGGGAAGAAAAGTAGTCATAATAAACAAGAACAGGCAGTACCATAGCCTTGTGTATGTTTGATCACAACCACCAACTTTAGGATAGAATTTTCTGTCCAGTTTCTTATTCTTTAGTGTTAACATCTAGTGTATATCTGGTCTTCGTTGCTGTAACACTTGCCTTTAAAGTTTGATAACCCCCAATTACAAATTTAAAAGAGTAGGATAAGGCTTAATAGAAATGATGAATTAATAGTCTAAATTTACCATTAAAAACAGCAGTAAAAAAACTGAGCACAAAATGCTTCTGAAATAATCTGCTTTTTTTTTTTCCAAAACTACAGTTTGTAAACTTAATCTAAACTTTCAAACCAGAGAACCATTCCAGACAAGAGTTGCAAATACCCCAAAAGCAACCACAGTCTACAGTGCTACAGAGGCATGGACATAAAATATGTCAGCAATTTCTTACTTAAAACAGTTGATTTGCCTGCAATGACCCATTTTTGATGTACTAAACCCCACTGTATTTAGATGCTAACCCAGCCAGACAGGAATCCAAAGGCTGCAGCTTAGCTGGAATTTTTAAATGCATGAAAAGCCAAATTAAGTTTATATCTGAAGGTGACAAAATTACACTTCATTGTACCTGCAGGGCCATGGCAATCTGGACAAACCACTCCACCACCTGATTCTCAGGCAAGAGTTTTCCTTTCTGCTCTTTGAGTTTGTGGTAGAGGTCTCCTCCCTCGCAGAAGCCCATCACAATGTAGAGGTGGCCATCGACCCCCTGCCAGGACTCTCTGTAGGTGACGATGTTGGGGTGTCTCAGCTGGGACAGGAGCTGTGCCTCCTGCTCTGCTGCTCTCCTCTCGCGGCTGGAAGCACTTCTAAGGTTTAACTTTTTGATGACATACTGTAAAAGACGTGGCAAGGGGTATGGTAAGAGATGAACGTAACTGTGCAGAAACCCTAGGGAAGAATTCCCCAGACCCAAAGGAAATGCAGTATTTGAAATCTCCACTCGTTATTCTACATGGAGGCTACAGTATGGCTAAAAGTTATGCACAATTCCTTCTTTTCTACCCTTACACCATAAAAATGGAACAGGTGTCTTCCATTCATCCACCTGAATACAACTCTGCTCTGGAATTTTGTGATGTTTTGCTTTCTTCTGACTAATGTTCACATTTCTCTTTTTTTCCCCACTCTCATTTTAAATGTGTCTGTTGTTCATCTTTTAAGCCTTAAACCTGTTCGTGCACCACAGTTACACTTAAGTAGGCCATATCAATAGTAACCTTAAATATATATAAGGAAAGTATGTAGTCATATACAAACAAATGACAAAAGTCATCTGAAAGAGACAAAAGGTCTTACGCTCATTCCTAAATTTCTTTTATTCTGTATTAAGATGGGTCAAGAATTTTTCAAAGCTACGTACAAAAGTTACCTACTTCCTTAATATGTACTACATTAAATGTAATTCTAAGGAATTTCAGGTTTCAGCAAAAACATTCATGAAGCTGAAGATGAGACAATAAAATGATTGAACACTTTCCTCACCCACCACACCAATATTTAGGTCTGACCTGGCCCTATCCTGATGTAAATTTTGTAGGAATCACTTTAGGGCATCAGCATCCCACAGAACAATCATGTCACGGTTACACTCGAACCTGCTCTTATCCGAGAGGTTTTAAATCAAAACTTTTAAAATATTTTTACTTGCTGAATTTTTGCTTCCTCAGAGATAGTTTAGTGTCTGCTCTCCAGGCTGGGCCTACTAATTAGCCCAGCACATTTAATTAGTGCTGAGGAGATGCCCCTATATACCAAGGGAACCAATTACCCAGAAAATCCACAGCACCTCCTGACTTTGTGTTTCAGAAGCCTGCTGGATAAAATCTGTGACAATGCAAAGCTTCCAGGAGGAATATCACAAAACTAATTGTGTACAGCATAACCTAACTTTAAAATAATATAGAAATGCTGCAACTACTGTGTTCTATGTGACAAGTCAACTACAACTCTACCTTTGGGCATGGAAACCATTTAAGCTTATATCAGCATCTTTTAGACAATACACTACCGAAATGCAAAAGCACATACAGTAGCCTTCATTTAAACTTGGCATCAATTATATTTAGTTTAATGAGCCCATTTTCCTGGCAAGATTCTCTACTGAAGTCAATGCTCTTCCACCCTATTTGATACCAAATTGTGTACGAACTCTATTTCGTGTTCAAGTCACTTGACCTTCTCCACAAAAAATCCAGCATTCAGTTAACAGCAAATACGCTTAAATAAGACACAATTTCTTTCACAGAACATGTGGCACTGTGCCAAAGCCACAACAAAAAATCCTGATCACCACACTACAGAAGAAAATTCGTAAACGTTGGCAAAAGATAAAACACAGTAAACTGCACCAAATATTTACGGTGCAACCACATATAGGAAGCAAGGCTCTCCACAGTGTTAATGACCAGCAGCACGACAATGAAATCCAAGGACCTGTATCCAAGTGAAAGTGACCTCAGTGCAATGTTTACTTTTAGGATGAGGTTAGCAACTCTTTGAGGACACTGGACTATGCACCGTGGTGATGGCCTGGAGGGAACAAGTCCTGCCATCGCTGCTACCCAAGCCACAGGTCATGGGGATTCGCCTCGGGATTCCAAGCAGGGAAGGACCCTCACCCGGGAAGGACACACCCTCTGATCCCTGCTGGGAACAAACCTTCTCCCATCATTTACAGTAAAATCCCGGGCATAAGGCTCACACACGAGGTTCCTATGGCACTGCTCTGTGGATGTTCTCCATCCCCATTCCTTTACCCTCTCACATTCCCTATCAAACGGTCTGCTTTGGCCAGACAAGCCAGATTATTTCAGTTTTCCAACAAAAATGCTTGTGCTTCTACTCTGACACAACCAAAACCTTCCCGGGAAGAGCCTTCTCCACACCTTTAATAAAAGTTCTTACAGACAAGGGAAGAGAACAGAAACAGCTGCCCAGGTGCAGCCAACCCCAACACCTGGTGATGGTCACAGCCCCACCCTGACATCAGGTGACGGTCATACCTGCACCCTGACAGGATGCCACGTCCCTGGTCATGCCCAGGGTGGCTCAGGGCCACCAGCCAAAGCTGGGCCACAGCTGGGTGCCGGTCATAGCCCAACCAGAGGCCACGGCACCCACACCCCAGCCCAACCTCGGCCATTCCCCTCACGCCGAGCCGCGCCCGTGTCCCGCGGCCCAGCCCCTCGCTACCTGCTTGCGGTCCTGGCGGTGCCGCGCCAGGCTCACCTCCCCGTAGCTGCCCTTGCCCACGGCCCGCAGGAAGCAGTAGGCAGCCAGGGGCATCCTCCCGGCGCCGGGCCCGGGCAGCGCCCGCTGCCATAGAGATGCCCGGGGCGGCCGCGGCCATGGAGCGCCCGGCGCGCAGCTTTACGGCGCGGGCGCGGCGCCGCAGCGGCCATTTTGGAAGCGGGCGCGGCGGCCATGTTGAGAGCGGGCAGTGCGCCTGAGGGAGCCAGCCCGCCCCGGCGCTGCCCTGCTGCGGCCCCGGGGACAGCGCTGTCCCCTCGCCAACGCCGCGAGAGGCGAGTCCCTGGCGTGCTGCTCCGTGACATCCCTGTGCTGAGCCCGGGGGAAGGCTGGCGACAGGGACACGGCTGTGTCAACACACCCCACCTGCCATGAGCCCCGGCAGAGCCGCGGCTGCTCCACAGAGCCATCCCGTCACTTTGGATAGAGCAGAGAATTGGTTAAAAAAACTCCACGCTGGTTGAAAAGGAGCTCCTGGAGCTCTCCCGTGTCCCTCCCGTGGCTGAGCACCTCATAACCCTGACTGCAGGAAAACCAGAAAATAGAATGTTTTGTTATCACTGAGCATTTAACCCCCGGTCCTCTAAGTCTGTGTTTCATTAACGGGTGAACTGAACCAGCTAAGAAGTTTAAGAGAGAATTTACGCTGTCAAGATAACAAACACAGGAAAATGGCCCTGCAGCTGCAGGCTGGGTGCACACTCAGTGTGCAAGATGCAAGACCTGGGAGCTTGGACCTGGTTTCAGCCAGGTGAAGATGAATAGGAAGCCGTGTAATGGGAAGTTTCTAGACTAGACAGGATACGTGTCAAATAACGATACCTAAATCGGATAGCTGAGTGATATCGAGGATTACAGGGGTACTTTTGAAATGGAGCTTAAATAGCTTTCACAGACTGCAAGCTCTGTTATGGCTGCAGTAAATTCGAGCCAGGGAAAACCTTTAAGGAAGTATCAGAAAGATGACAGTTTTCATTTGGGGGAAAAGTGAGTCTGGGGTGGAGATTAATCTCAGTTGCCAGTACAGAAATGGCCGTGAATTTCTGTTTGGAGCTATTACATAGAAGAGACATTGCTGTAAAATTCTGTAAATTCTTTAACAGATTTTCTAACGGTATTTTGTAGATGATACTAATTCAAAATTCAGCATCTGATTTTTCCCAAATGTCTAATGCTTAATCCCACTTCTCTCATTGGGTTATTTATTAACACTTGGTAAACAAAGCATTAGATATTTATGTATATCATTCCAACTGGAACCTCACTTTTTTTCCAAAATGGAAAACAATCTATTGCTTTGTATTTTGGTATTGATTCCCGCCTTTGCATCCTCAGACTTTTTGCTAACACATGTCAGAAACATCAAGGTAAGTAATCAACCATGTATGGGGCTCCCACTCTTCAGAGATTAATTTCTTGCAGTTTATCAGCATTTATCAGAGAGTTCATACAATGCCGGCAGCAGGAGCCCTGTGTTCTCTGGTACCCCTGGACACAGGATCAAAGCTGAAACTCAGACTGGCTGACCTCTAATCAGCCTCAGTTTTCAATTAGCTCTGAAGTTTTTCTATCTCTCTTTTTAAAAACATCCCTTTCCTCTATTTTTCCCTGTCATCACCACATAATGGTGACATGTTTTAGTAAAATATTTAAATGTGTAAAGCAATCAGTGCTGCCAGGGAACTGACTTTGGCACCTGTTTAGCAATGCAAGTGAAAAGATGGCTCTAAGAAGCAGGAAACAGAGCTGTAACAAGGCATCAAGATAAATGCCCACTATCCAAATCACTTGGTAGGATTTTTCTCAAAAGATTTGCATGTTAGCACAACATGAGATAAAAGTCTCAGAGGGGCCATTCTGGTTTTGACTGGATCTCTGAGTAAGGCAATGCTGTCTGATGTTTTGCCAAATTTTCTTTGGTTAAGTTTCTGGCCACTACTCCTCGCCTCCATATATTATTTTCCTCTCTCTCAGTGGTTATGTACTCTGAAAAGTTACAGAGGGCAAATCTCTTTAGGGAGCATTCTGAGTTACCGGGTAGAACAGGACAAAGCAATTTACGGTTGATTGCTGTTGATTAGGTTATGATCTTTGCCAAGACTTTTTCTTTGAAAATCAGGATAGTGACATAGTCTAACTTTTGAAAGTCAACTTGAGATTTAATGCTGCAAACTGGAAATGCCAGGGATTCTTATTATTTAACCATCATGTAGCCCAGATATAATGTAGCTTTTTCCTCCTGATTAACATAGTACCTCTTGTTCTCTGTACGTCTTGCAATGCTAAAGCCTTTCTAAATGGAAAACTGCCAAAGCTCTGTGCAATGCTCCATCCATACATGCAGAGCACTATGGAATAGTTAGCTGATTCTCCCGGTTTTGTTCTGTACTTTATGCAAACGTGATTCAATTGAAATGGAGGAGGTTGCTCTGTAGGGTGAAGGTCTTGGTGCCCATCCGTGTCTTGGCCCCTTTGAGCAAGCAGTATCCAGTGGAGAGTGGTGAAGCGTGGCTGGAATTCTGGCTGGCTGATGCCCTTCAAGCTGTTAAAGCTGCTTTTAGAGCCACAGCCAGGTAGACACAGTTGGCAGACCCAGTTCTGCTGAAAGTGGAACAAAAATCCGCATTGGAGTTCCCTGTGTGCGCTGGCACACCTTGTTCCTATGCATGCAGCTGCTGAGGCTGGGAAGGTTTTTTCTGGATTAAAACCACCCTGTAGAACTCCATATTCAGAGCATGCACAGCACAGGTAGCAATGGCACAACCTTGCCTTTACGGTCCTCTCATTTTGGCAGCAGTGAAACTCCTGCATAGCTCACGAGGAGGTTTGCTTTGCACAGCCAAGCTGCATTATGGGCACTCAGTTAGCATCACTTGGGGTGATGTGCTAACTGGGCACTCTGTGGCACTCAATTAGCATCACTTGGGGTGATGAAATCTTCGGTGTTGCTGTAGATTCAGAAATAACTGTCATGCCTTGTTTTCCTATGTTGCACTTAGCATTATAGGCAAATACCTCGTTTGGTATTGTGGATTCCCAGAGGTCGCTTCAAGTTACCTGTACAGTCTTTGCTGAGTCTTTTAGTTGTGCTGTGGTTTAGTTTCCCAAGCTGTACAATCAGGGCTTCTTTCAGCAAGTACTGTAATGGAGTCCTCTTTTCCCTGCCTGTTTTCTTGGGAGTTCAAATTTCTCTTTTCCTCTCCGATTTCCGTACATTTTTTGCACCTCTGTTGCCACAGCAAAACAGTATTAAACAAAAGAAGAGTTTGTTGCTGTTGCACAACTGAAAAATAATAAAATTCTAATAATTGGTGCACCTGGCAAATATGCGAAAATAATACAGAAACATTTTATCAAGTAACAGTTACCCAGGGGAGAGGATGTTAATTCTCATTTTGGTCTAGAACTGCATAATCATTTTGATTGACACACTATTGCTTTCTACCCACATAACTTAAAATGACCTTGATGTTAGTGATGGCTCAAGTTACACCCAAGTGAATCATTAAAAAAGAAAAAAATCCAGATCAAAACTACAGACTTAGAGTCACGTAATCCCCTCCCCTGTGCAAACCAGGGTCAGCTAGAGCAGGTAGCTGGGTGATGTCCAGCTGGATTGAGTATCTCCATTGAAGATCAGCCCAAGTACAAAGTGAGTAATGCCTTTCACAGAGAGATTTTTCTGTAGTTTAAATGGAAATTGCAGAGTACTCCTCAAAATATTTACAGAATCAAAATAGAACTCCTTCAAAAGTACTGTTGAGCCCATAATTCTGATAAAGAATGTGCACAACAGCAGTTCTGTGAAACTTAAATGCAGGTACAGTATCTCAGTATCTTTCAATTTGGAAGCAGTATTCAGAACGGCAGAATTTGTAGCTATACGCGTTTTTATAAGGGTTTGGTTTTTTTTTGTATTTTGTATAAACTGCGTGGTAATTCCACTGTAAGGAAAAGTTTGTACCAAACAAAGTGACATTTCACGGACTTCCATTTTTTCATTTCCGAGGGTCCATACCTCAGTTTGTGTTTTGTAAGGGGAAATGACAAGCTGTAATGACAATAAGGATACAGAAAAGATAATTCCAGTATTGGAAAGGTTGGATTTGAGTTGGTGCACACTCTTTACGGGCATTAAAGGAATCCACATGTGTTTGTGAAACAGGAGAGATGGACACACAGAAATCATCTGAATGGCAATAACAGTTTGAAAAATGAACCTAAAGAAATGTACACAGATATTTTTTTGCCAGACTCTTACAGCAGAAGAGAAGCCTCCTCCCTCAAACCTTGCATTACCACAGATTTAATATAGTGTCTTGAAAAGAACCCCAAAATAAACAAAAAATAACCCTCTGTGTTTCAGTTTCCAACTTGTGAAACTCCTAACTGTGAAAGGTACTGAAAGCCTTAAATGTACTTGAGATGTGTATCTGATTTATTGTGTCCTTACCCCTGTATTTGGTGGAGCAGGTAAACACAATTCCACAAAATGTGACCCCCGAGGCTCTTGGAGCCAAACGAGATAAGGTGTTTGCAGCTGAGCTGATGGGAATTGAGTTACACAAGCTGTTATTTTAACAGCACTCAGGAAGTTTGTTTAATGCCTGTCCTCTCTTTCAGAACAGAGTACGTGATTTTGTTGTACAGCTTCTGATATTTGCACCCACTCTGGGAGCAAATAGAGAAGGAAAACCATTTTAACTACTTATTTCCCCCCCCTGCTCCATGCAGCCCTTCGTAGTGACAGCCTCTCCTCTCTGTAATCCTGCTGAATTACCTTCCTACCTAGTCATGTTAGGATAAGAGGCTGCTGGGCTGAAATAGGAAAATTTTAGGAGTCTGAAAAAATGTCAGGGTGCATCTGCCTGATAGTTTGGATGTGTGGGACTGGAAAAAAATGTGCAAACTGGGTTTTTATGCTTTGATAAAACCCTTTTATTTCTTCCAAAGGAGAATAAGTTTGAAAAGAAAATATGTACTACAGGATCTAGATCCAGGAATTCTAAAGAAAAAGATGTCACTATGAGGACAAGATATTTTGGTTTTACTTGAGGTCACCATACAGCCAACCTATACGCAAGGAAGACTTATTAAGCAGATTTTAGTGTGTTCTTTAGTCTCAGTGACATTTAATTATGAATAGCACTGAGCATTTGAGCCTCTTTTCCTCTCGTTCTCCCTGATATTTCAAGGGTCCATGCTTATTTTCAGCTGGAAGAAGACACTTTGTGTCACATAAGCAAAATACAAAATGAACAACATTCAAAGTTTAATTTACCTTTTGAAACCACAGTATTTAAGGTACACTAACACTAAATGAAAACCAAAAGGTTCACCAAAGCTGGGAATGCCATAAGCAAAATAACTACAACCTGCCTCAGATGCCTTGCTTGCTCTTCCCTCAAATTTACTTCAGTTTGTTAATGAAGACCTTTCTCAAGCCTGCCTTCTCCTGGACAACTTCTTTTGACTTGGGACAACTGCAGAGGTGCTAAGAGATTTACTTCTAAATGCAGCCTTCCTACCTAAGTCACTTTTTCCCTTTTTTCTCTTCACAGAAGCGAAATGCTGATAATGACTTGGTGAGTAAGGCTTGGTTTTGTCCAGGTCACCAAGATTTTATAGTGACAAGAATATTCTTACTGTGTTCACAAAATGTTTCTGTGAGTCCAGTCTGAGCAAACGGGTATTTCTGAGTGTGTGTGACAAGGGAAACAGCCCAGAGCTGCCTGTTGTAGGCAGTAGGACTAACTAGGCAGTTCCTTTCCAAGCTCTGATGGAAGCTCCTGGGCAAGGAAAGAATGAACAAATGATTTTTAATCTCGTTGTATTTGAATAAATACCTAAGTTGTTTGAAATCACCTCTGTATCTCTAAAAGACATTCATTCTATGTTGGTTTTGTTTTTACTTTTATGTTGCACTTATTGCTAAGGAAGGCAAGAGACCTCATCTCTGAGGCTGATTCCACTTGGCACCTGGACTGCCCTTCAGCAATGCTGAAATGCTTTGATTGTTTGGGGACCTTCTTAATCAATCAGCCAGAGATCACGCCCACCATAAAAACTCCAAGGTTCTTTCCAGTGCTGGTTTTGCTGCAAGAAGCAGACCTTGTTGTGCAGTTCCTAATGAGTCACATCTGTTGTTGCCCATGCTATCACTTAGTCTCCAGAAACCTTGTACCTGGGCATTCAAAGAAAATAAGTATTGCCTTGCCCATTTCCTTGTTTAAAAAAGACTGGACTCCAGTTGGGAGGAAGTTGAGAATAACATGAAATGGAATTTGGAGGTATTTGGTCTATTTTTAAACAAGAGGATTACTTACATCCCTGCTCTAGGAGTCATCCACTCCTCTGATAACTACAGTCACTAATACAGTGAGGCAGCAGTAAACAAGTGTGCTCTTTGAAGAACCATAAAAAGTCACTCTCTCAAGCAGAGAAAAAACCTATTCTTATAATGGCAGTATTTTTGCTGTGGTAGTAGTATTTTGTTAAGGTTTATAGGTATAGCTTGTGGAATAGCACCATCATGTCAGTGAAATAGATATCCAAGGAAATACAGCTGTGCTGCAGTTCTTATATTAGGCCTTTCTTTTCGTTTTTTTTTTATTTTTGCTTTGGAGTGATCAATGTCCTTCTGTGGTTCTCTGGTTTCTTCTTAAAAAGATGATCATGACTGATTAACAGATACATCAGTGTAAGAGCTAGTGTTCTTTTTGTCTTTTTTCATTTCTCAATCTACAGGTTGTCAATGGGATAGAAATCTATAGCATGAAAATTGATAGTAAAGTAACTTCCCGATTTGCCCACAATGTCATCACCAGTCGAGCTGTCAATCGTGGAAATGTGCCCAAAGAAGTCTTCTTTGATGTTGAACTCCCTAAGACAGCCTTCATTACCAACTTCAGCATGTGTGTAATCTTTACAGTATTGTTAAAGAAGACTAAAAATGTATGCTAATTCAACTGGGAAACTCAACCCAAATGTTCAATTTTACCTTGCCATTTGAATACATTTCTAAAGCCTCCTGGGTAATTTTCTGGTACTATTAACTTAACATGCAAGATATGTGGAGAAAGGCAAACATTGGTACATCTACAGAAAAGATGACTAATTTTCAATTATTTCTATTCATCATCATGAATAGAAGGGAACCTTAGGGAATGGGGAACCTTTCCTGCAGATTCATCCACCTTTTCAGAAGTACCACTTACTTACTCTGATATTATCAAACCAGGAAAGTTCCATTACTTAATTTCCCTGATGGCAATATAGCTTAATTTATCTCTTCATTTAAAAATCATATTTGAATGAAAGGCAGGAAGTAGAATTATTCCTTTACATTTGTACCTTTACTTACAATCATATGCAGTTCTCCACCATGATGAGGTTTGATTCAGTTAAGCACATCCATCCCTGCTAATCACACTGTGCCTGCTTTATTTCCAGTGAAGAGAAGCAGTAGCTTTAGGCCACAACCCCTCATAATGCACGTTAGAACTTCTGTTATAGAATGAGGTGATGAGAAATGGCTGCTTAGTCACCTAAGGAGTTCAAGGATGAAATGCTCCTCTGTAGATGATGACATCTGGACAGGTGAGTCACATCCAGAGAGTTGGTTTGCCAATAGATGAGATGGTGAAGCTGCTGAAGTGTAGGAATATGGCAGGTGTAAGTCGTGTTGCTATAGCCCAGGTTTGATCTAATTCAAAGTAAAAATTGGTTTCGATTCTTTTATGACCCTGAGCACTTTTATGGTCCTGAGAGCTCTTCATTCCAGCTAAATTCACTGAGGAGCCTGGCTGCAGTGAAAGGGCTCAAATCTTGGCAATAGCAGGTCTGTGAAAGTGGTTATTAGCAAACCAGTCAATAAAGGGAGAATTCCTGTAGTAACGTTCAGCTAAACTAGGACTTTTTCATCTGCAGGACAATTGATGGTGTCACCTACCCTGGAACTATAAAGGAAAAAGAAGCTGCCAAAAAGCAATATGAGAAGGCTGTTTCAAGAGGACAGACTGCTGGTCTTGTCAAGTAAGGAAGATGTCTTGTGTGGCTTCCACACCACCATGCCATAGCAGATTGTGAGATTGGAAATGCTGTGTTCTGGCACATTGCTGACATTAGGGGCCAAAGAACAATCATTAAATTATAGTTATTGTAGCACAAATTGCAAAAAGGGAAATACAGCCTCTGACTGCACAGGCTTCATTCTGCAACTATAGAAAGGCTATTCCTGCAACTTTCACTGACTTTGTGTGACCTATTCCTGAGATTAAGCTCACTGGGAAACTTGAATAAATTCTACAGATTGAGTATGATTTTGAGTATTGATTGATGATTTTTAGCAATAGATCAAAATTCCCACCTTTGTTTTACTTTTTTTTGAAAATCATGTGCCACCAACAATAAATATTGTGAAAGAGGATAAAGATCTTTTTCCTACCCACTTAAATACAGAGCTTCAGGAAGAAAAACAGAAAAATTCACTGTCTCAGTCAACATTAAAGCAGCCAGTAAAGTCACTTTTGAACTCACATACGAGGAACTGCTGAAGCGACAGTTTGGAAAATATGAAATGTTCATCAAAGTAAAACCAAAGCAGCTTGTCAAAGATTTTGAGGTAAATGGCAAACTGATCAGATTTGACTGTAATTTGAGAGATGATGGAATTCTGTATATCTGTTGAAAGTGGAGTACCATGTTCGTTCCCATTGGTTCACAGGTGAGCTAAAGGCCATGATAACATTTCTCATGAATCCCATGGGGAGTCCTCACCAGCATGCTTCAATGCAGGTTTTTACTTGGAAACCTGACAAATTTGCTCATCTACTGAGCATTCCAAAAGAAATCTTGTATGAAGACCTGAAAAAGCTATTACAATGCCTTGGAGTAATTGTATATGCCTTTATAGCATAAACTCCAGCTTTCTCACACCATCATGAAACAACACCATCTTTAAATCACAGTGATGCATATGTCACATTATGGAATACTGCAGCTTTTGGGTGCTAAAACTGGTCTTTGATCACTCCTATCTGCCTTGATAGAATACCAGTATCTAGCTTTCCAACAAGTTATATTTCTATTAAAGTTTATATATTTCTAGCTTTGTTTTTAACTTCTGTATGAAAAGGCCTGTTTGGCTGAAGATGTGTCCACACAAGTGTAGATTTGGACTGCCATTATGAATTACAAAAGTAAATTTCTTTTGCTTTTGTGAAAATCCCTCTCGTATTTGTAGTTGCTGATCCTCCTGTAAATGGCCAAGTTGATGTATTGTGGTTTAATCAATGACAATAAATTTTCAATTAATATTTCAGATTGAAGTAGACATCTTTGAGCCCCAGGGTATCACTGAGCTGGAAGCAGAAGGAACATTCATCACCAATGAGCTGCAAAATACCATTAAAAAAACTTTTTCGGGAAAAAAGGTACACTGATTACTGCATTGCATAATTTACTTATTGTGGTTATAATTCTGAAATAATGATGTCTGTGCTAGCAATGGCAGCAAGAGGAAACCTGAATATAGTAAGACTATACCTCTTACAGAAGAACTGAATCAGTAACAAGTAGTTTTCCCTTGTCTGGGGATGGTAGAATTCCTAAAACATACAACAGCCTTATCAAAGGTGTCATTCATAGTTTTCCCATGTCTGGGGATGACAGAATTCCTAAATCATATGACAGCCTTATCAAAGGCATCATTCAGAGTGAAGAGCTGACCCAAGGCAGATGAGGAAGTAAGCATATGGAGAAACCCCTAGATAGCATCCCTCATGTATCACTTACCACCAAATAAATTTCTAAATGCTTATGGATACATACAAACTAGTAGCCAACCTGATAAAACAGGTTATTCTTATGTCTGTGAATATAAATATATCAGTTTTTAAAAAAATCCTGATGTGTTCTGTAGAAGATTTTCCTCTATTAAGGCTCAGATCTAAGGAAGGCTTTTCTTTTCAGGGCCATATCTCTTTCAAGCCAACCCTTGATCAGCAGCGAACCTGTGCAAATTGCTCACAGTCTGTCTTGGATGGGGATTTTACTGTAAAATATGATGTGAAGAGAACAACTCCAGATAATTTGCAGGTAAATCTAACAACTTGAAATTCTGAACTGTTGAGCGGTGTAAGTTGCGCAGTAAAAGTCAGGGAGCAGCGAGGGCCAGCTGTTTCCTAAGGGGCAGGGAGCTGAGTGTGAGCAGGAAGTCAGTCTTCAGGGTGGGATCCAAAACAGTGGAGTCCATGGATAGGAACAGGTATGGCAGTGGTACAGCTGGAGACAGATGTTCTGACACTGTAGCTCAGGCAGGGACTAAAGGCCCAGTCTTGCACTTAAATGACAGTCTTGGGCCCATGGATAGAGGTGAGACTGGTCAGGGCCATTAAAACCTTTTAGACCACTCAGAAGCTAGACATTAAATGAGAGTAATATCTCCTTGATCTGTTTTACTTTTATAATATACCAAAGTTTTTGGTGGTGGTGTGGGTTTTTTTAACATTTTCTTTTTCAGATTGTCAATGGCTACTTTGTACACTTCTTTGCACCAACAAATCTTCCGAAGTTGTCCAAGAATATTATTTTTGTATTGGATACTAGTGGCTCAATGTCTGGAAGGGAAATGGAACAGGTGAGTTATTATATTAGGATAGAATTCCAGTGAAAGAGCTGGAACAAAGTGCTGGGAGGGAGATGGTGCTGGAAGGGACTTGACACTTTACAGTGCAAATGTGCTGCTTAAGCTGTACACTTCTTTGTTCTTTGTTCTTTGGTTCGATGGTGTGACCTCTCTAATGCCCAGTACCATATGTACTAGCTTGCAGTGTTACTGTAGAACAAAAACCTATACATTTAGTCTATATTTTCTTACAAATATCATTAGTTCAAAACTCTACATAACAACATTTCCAGAGAGTTCCAAATGAAGCCATGCATACAGATTATGTGCATTTTCTCTGGTCATTCTCTATCTGACAAGCAGCAGCTCTTTTCAGAGTTATGACTGAGTTAATGCTCAGAATTTTCAGGTTTTGGTGCTGCATCAAAATACCCAGGCATACTTGTTTATGAGCTTCTCTACTAACCTGTAGCTACCCATTTGCCATGCCAATTTATCTCAGTGCAAGCAACCAGCCATGACAGGAAACTTGATTTTCACCTCCGCTACAAAGATTTCCCAGATGTTATTGCAGCTGACTGACTTCCCTAGAGTTACTCTGAAATAGGCACAGGGACTGGCAAGAACAGAACAAGCTCAGAATTTTTGCAATATATACTATGTAGGAGTAAAGAATAGCCCAATGCTGAGAGATTAATAGCGTAAAGTCTGTAAGCACTTATTCTGTTAAACGTTGAATCATATATTTAAATCTCTTTGTCTTATAGACAAAAGAAGCAATGCTAAAAATCCTAGATGACATTAAAGAAGATGATTTCTTCAATTTCATATTATTTGATAGTGAAATATCTACCTGGAAAGACACATTAATCAAGGCCACTCCTGAGAATTTGGATGAGGCGAGGAAGTTTATTCGGCACATTTCTGCTCAAGGCAGTAAGTACTTGACTGGCCTTTCCAATAGGTCATTGTGTAAGTTAATTTATTGATTGATTCTGTGAACACAATGCTACGGTTTGTTGGGGTTTCAGATTGCTGATGAGGCACTCCTGAAGTTCAATTTTACTCAGAACATGACAGCTATTTCTCTTTATGTTTCCAGAGTCCAGGTACTTTTCTATCTAGACATCCCCCTGCTTGTAAATCCAAATCTTTCGTTTTCTTACTGTAATGAAATCTCTTCAGACCCCAGTGAAAAATGGACCTTTATTTTGACAGCCTTGGCTGAACCCAAATTTCTATGTCTACCTCATAGTGACAAATTTACACGGTGGTTTGATGAGAGGAATTGATATTCTGAATGCTGCTCATGAAGAAAACCTTGTGCCCAGGAGAAGTGCTTCTATAATTATCATGTTAACAGATGGCCATCCAAACGTAGGTAAGTTTGTGTTGGATGGAATAATAAAGAGAGCTCATTAACTGACAAAAAATGCTAGTTAAAATTGGCCTTCATCTTTGACTTCTGGATGTTTTCATTATTTAAATGCTACTATACCAGCATCATAGTACTAAATCAAGCTTTTGGTAACGTGTCCTAAGAAATCTGAGCGTGACAACTCATATTTGGTTTTGCGATAATTTTATCTATTTTTGAAAATAACTCAAACATTTCCTGGTTTGCTGCAGGTGTATCAAATACTCAGGAGATTGAGAAAGCGGTAAAGAAGGCCATTGATGGCAGATACACCTTATACAATCTTGGTTTTGGCAGTGGTGTCGACTATGGCTTCTTGGAGAGGATGGCACTGGAGAATAAAGGATTGGCCCGTCGGATTTATCCTGACTCTGATGCAGCTTTGCAGCTTCAGGTGTAGTAATTACCACTTACATGAGATCCGAGATACGTTAGGTCAGATAACTATACACACGTTCTTGTTTTCACATAAGCAAAATCCCAGTGTGTCTGCTATCTGATATTGAGATACTCCAGAGTCTGCTGTGATCAGAGTATTAAAATCATGGACTAGTTTGAGTTGGAAGGGATCTTTAGTTGCATGTAATTTTCCCCTTCCCTTATATAAGCAGGAAGTGCAAGGACAGTAACAGGGACATAGTGGGGGCTATAGCAGGGAGTTCAAAACTTGGCATAGGGTGACACAGGTCACAGTTCTGAAGGACACTCTGGTGGAATTGCTGCAGTCGTATCTCCTATACCTCACAGATCATGTGGTTAAGGGACACATCACGTGGTCATGTCAAGGGACAAGATGGGTAACAGATCATAAAGCTCTAGATATTCTGTCTTTAGAAACTTACTGCAAGCAGGTGTATCTTACCACACTTCTGAGGCATTTTAGAGTTGTATAAAACATGGAAACAGGTATAGGCCATAGAAGGTTGACTTTTTTTTACTTCTCACCTTCCAATAGCAGCCATTCAAAGAATTCACCAAAGAATTAGACATTGGATTTCACTGCAAGCTCTGCTAAAATCAAATACCCAGTCTCCTTTGATTATGTTGTCATGTCAGTCTCTGCAGAGAAGAGATCCAGAAAATTATCTCTATCAAATAGTGGGAAGCTTGGGATCCCTCTTGATTTATATTGATGGAACTCATCATCCACAGAATGTTGTTCTCAAATATTTTTCCTCTCTCTTAGCAAGACTGAAGAGTTTGTATGTCCTTTCTCATTTCCATTATTTGTAGATTTCTAGGCCTTGCACTCTGAGATTTAAAAAAATATCTATATATTTCTTGTAAAATATACTTTTAGTTTTCATTGCTGAATAGCAGGATGTTTCTGGTTACAGATCTACCCATGAATTAAAGAAACAATAGTAGTTAAATGTTTCTTTTTTTCTTTTTTTTTTAATCCTACAGGGGTTTTATGATGAGGTGTCAAATCCCATGCTCATAGATGTGGAGTTAAACTACCCAGAAAATGAAATATCAGACCTAACTACTAACAGCTTTAAGCATTTCTATGATGGCTCTGAGATTGTGGTGGCTGGGCGCTTTGTAGACAGCAACCAAAACCATTTGTCTGTAGATGTAAGAGGTGAAGGTGTAAGTATGGATTTCTCTGACTTGTGTAAGTTACACAAAATCTCTGAATGTTTCTTTTACCTCCATTCTAATGAACAAAAATACCATGTGAATGTGGGAACTGGTATGTTCTGCAGTGTACACCTCTAAATTTCCCAGAAATGATGGGACAAAATTCCTCATACAACACTGGCAATTTTCTGGTGTAGAACCAGACTGGTTTTCAATTTCATAAGATTTTCAGGTTTGAAGGCCTTAATATTTGGGAAGTTCTGACAGTCCCTGGCTACTTGTGATACAGACAATACTCTTACTCTCAACAGGCTGACAACGCCCTGTCGTACACTACACAGCAAGATGCGGAGCAAACAGCTCAGGCTTTACAAGAACAAAAATACATATTTGGAGAGTACATTGAAAGGCTCTGGGCTTATCTTACCATTGAACAACTCCTGGAAAAACGGTAATTATATCTGGCATAATACCTTAGCTCTGAACCCCTTACACCATCTGACTCCTGCAGCTTCTAGGATGTGAAGCTGGCATTCACATCTCACTGAGGTGCCAATGGGAAAACATAAAAATCAGTGACGGAAATCCACCAACCTATTCTCCTCCCTAGCATCCGTATTCCTGTTTCAGGTTGCAAACTAAACAATTTTAAATTATTGCAAGTATAAAGCACAGTTTTGCCTTTCTCTTGGATAGCCAGTAGAAGTGCTCTTAGACTGTAACAAATATATCTTACTGATAAATTACCTGCAGAGACATGACTTGACTTTCAAGTAAGATATTTAATCTGAAGTTTGGTGAGTAATTCAGCAATCACTGATGCTGGGAGTCTCTTCCTGTATTCAGCATTACAGCTACAGGAGAAGAAAAGGAAAACCTTACAGCTCAAGCCCTGGCTCTCTCACTAATGTACAAGTTTGTAACACCACTGACATCCATGGTGGTAACAAAACCAGAAGAAGATGAAAATGAAGAAGGGATTGCTGATAAACCCACTGAAGGTACAGACATCTTCACAATTGTACTATATTTGAGAAACCAAAAGTTCCTTTGATGTTCCCCTAAACAAAGGCTTTTATGTGGGCACAGTTTTAAATATGCATCCGAAAAATCTATTTTCCAAGCCTGGCACGTGTGGTTTATGCAAAATTACTTCTCATTGTAAAGCTCATTTCATCAAACCATCCTTCATTACTAAATCATATGGGCAATTCTATAAATTTAAAATAAATGTATTTTAAACTAAATATAAAAACTACTACCGAAGGAGACCCTGAAAACCAAGAAGCATTTCTAATCTAATAATCCAACTATATGCAGATGACTTCCTGTCACTTTCTCCTTTTTTTTTCTGAATACTTCAGCCTAGGGGTAGATGTAGTAACCTCTTTCCACATGAAAAGGGAGAATTTGCATGAGCTCTTCCTCAGGCAGGACGTATCAGGTTGCAAAAGGTTTGAGATGACATATGTAAAACACAGTAGTCATATATATTGCAGAAAGAGAAGCAATTATATTGAAAGCACACAATTTGTTTTCAACTCCTCTGATACTTTAACTGACTAGGAACTCCTTGCTCAATGAAACATTGTCGTTTCCTACAGTTCAGCCTCTCTGTTTAACCCCTGTGTAACAAATACTCTTCCCCTTTGGCCAAGCAGGGCAATGCTCTCTGCTCAGTGTGCCCCCAAGCCACCTAACTTCATCTACTTTTATTGTTTGAGCCACCCTCATCCTACAGGTCTGACAGAGGCTTTCCAGTCTCTTCTATCAGCATCCTTTATTTTTTCCCCAAACTTTTGCTTAGAGCCCCTGAAAGTTCCTTGCAGGCTCTGTGTGAGCTCTCTGCTGCTTTCTAGATGAAAAACTTTCTAATCTCCTGATTTTGGCACAGGAATTTAAGGGATTTTAGCATAACGGAGATACTGGAGATTAGTGAGGTTTTTTTCAGCTGCAGTAAGTCCTGAAACCAGTGAATTGCTAAGTGCCCTTCAACTCTGAAAAATTCTTCAGGCATTCTGCTGATAAATTTTTGCATTATTTTTCAAAACTCTCCTAATAGAATTCTGACATAAAACCCCTTCATTATTAATTTAACATTCAAGTCACTACACAGCATAATGACTTTCAAGTTTGCAGGTGGCCTCCATAAGACAGAGACCCCCAAACATCTGACAGAAGTGGCATCCACTCAGTCATCTTCAGTTCTTTGCTTTCCCTTTCCAGGTACTTGTAGTACAAAGGCTCTTTTCTGAACATCTTTCCAAGGAAATCCTCTCTGTATATACTATAGAGCAGTAACAGGAGAAAATACTCAAAGCACTGCTCCTGTATGAGAACAGGAAATAATTTTACTCACCCTGAATTCTCAATTCACAAATCAATTCACTGACTCATCCAGTATTAATAGAATCATCCAAATGCCTGGAAAACCACAAAATAGTAAAACCAGTAAGGAACATTTTGCAATATAGGTATGGCACAACAATAAAGCAATTCCAAATAGAGCTCTTGTCCCATACATAATAAATTGCAGTTCTGCTGCCCCACATAACAGCTTTTTACTTTCAGTACGTTTCTGTTTGATCTACAAATACTGGGTTGTATCATTGGGAAGAAATGTCATTACAAAGTACTGAAGATAGCTAGTTGAGTTATCAAACAGTTTTCTTTTTTTTTACAGTGTTTTAATAGGGTCAGAATTCTTCCCGTTTAATTGAATAACTGAAACTGTAAATTTCTCTTTTTCTTCCTTTTGCTTCTTACCTGACTGTGGTAACAGCTGAAGGTATGTACATTTCTTATTAAATTTACTTAATATTTTTAATAGAGATGGATTTCCTACATTACTCATTTTATCTAGGATGCAATATTTTCATAAAGTTCTTGGGGAATTAATCAAGATCATGTTATAAACAGATATACAACTTCTCAGATGGATAAGTTTGTAAATAGTGCTTTCAGTTCAGTTCCTGTCTGTGAGGATTTCAGTATCCCACCACCACAGAATTCAGGCCCAGTACAAGTAAGTTGCTCTCCAGGGCTGGCACTGGAGACTTCCAGGTACCTGTGTGTAGCAATCTCACACAGAGATGTCTTCATTCATGCCATGATTGCCACTTCTAAAGCACAAAGCCCTGTCTTCAGACACCCTGACAGAATTTCAGATGTAGAAAGAGCAGAAGACTAGAAAAATGTGGAAGCAGGCGGACAATTCTTACTTCCCAGAAGTACAGTTTAGAACAAGGTGGCACAGAGTGATCAGGGAAAAGCAGGTTGTTCCAGTCCCATACAGAGCAAACCCCATGCTCTTGGAGAAGTAACACTTCTGCTGGAAAGCAGGGTGTGCTTTCAGCCCCTTCAAGACTGTTGCTTTGTAGCAGTATTAAATAAACTATTTTGACTAAATCTTTACTTTGTAATATTTAGAAATGTATACGTAATTACAAGACTTTTGGGTTGGTTTTGGAGGAAGGAAGGAAGGAAGTGGGTGAGATTGGGTTTTGTTCTTTGTAGCCACTAAAATAACATTTTGTTTCATTCAAGCAGGGATGTTCACAGGACCTTTGGCGGGTAAGTCATTTAATTTCAATTTCTGAATGGAGCAGAATCTGTCAACTGAAATTACCAGAGGCAGAGACACCTTTTCTGGCAGTACAACTGCACTTTAACAAATACTACCAAATTCTGCTCACTGCTGAAAACACACTTAAAGGTTGAACAATACGAGGTGACAAAGTTTCAGCTAAATAGTTTATAAGGAGTAAATGCCTACTCACCAAACCACCATTTTTTCCTGAAAGCTGTTTCCCAAGAGCAGGGGATGGACTTCACTTTGCATTTCCTTTGGAATTATATAAAGCAAGGGACTGTGATGTCAGCATCTCTGGCTAAATTAACATGTTCAGTCACTTGTGCAAAAGCATCTGTTTTATTCAAGAGACAGCAACTGATTCACCAAATTGCTGGCTGGGCAGTCCTGGAAATGGGAGAGTTAGATTTATGTTTTTGCTCTGGAGATTAGTGCCAGTGTCTCTCTCTGTCTCTGTCTAATTTTTTCAAGTCTTCACTGAAAAGACTTGAATTCATTCTGGAAAAAAAAACAACAAAAGTCAAGAAGTCAGAAGTTTCCAATGGATGATGTTGCATTTCCTTACTGACAGCTTAATCCTCAAGTCTGAAATATTTGTGTCCTACAGATAGATTGCTTGGGCTATATGGAAACACTCAGAGCAATTTAGACTACAAGTGAAATCTGTCTCTATCCTGAAGCTTTTTTTTGATTCAAAAGCAGCATACAAATGGTCATTCCACAGACTACATGCTTTAAAAACTAGGATGCAATTAGTGATTTACCTAGCATGTTAACTCCCTGACATCTTACATGGACCATGCAATTTTCCATTTGCTGTGAGTTTTTCTAACAACTTTCTTCCCTTCTGCAGCTTCACCATCATATCACACATATGCATCACCACCCACATGGTATACTAGTGGTGAGTAGTTTGAGTAGTGTCTGTCTAGGAAAACAGAAGAAGGTATTTAAAGCTAAATAACATGATTCTTATGAATATTTTCAATAATTCCACAAAAGCAGCCATTTTTCATTTTTAAGGGGGGAGTATTTTGATTTGCTTTAAGCATCTCTCAATGTCTTTTAAAGATCAAGTAATTGTAATTATATGTGGTCATTTTTTCAGTCCTCCTTCCCGTCAGTAGGTTTTGTGTTGAAAACTGCCTGTTTTCTATTAAATAATTTATATTTAGCTATTAAATTTAAATATTAAGTAATATTAAATGCTCTTGTGGAGCTTTGACCCTGTGTATCACTATACAGACACCAGTGATTTGCCTTTACAGTTGATGGAGATCCACACTTCATTATATCAGTGCCACAAAAAAAAGATGCCATTTGTTTCAATATCAATGAAAACCCTGGTATGATCTTAAATTTAATAAATGACCCAGTTACAGGTGAGTTTTTAACTTTTTTTTTTAAATACAGGATACTTCTAACATAATGTGTTTCAGGGCTATTTCTCTCTTTATAATGCATAAGCTTTTTTTCCCAGCAAAGTTAGCAGGTGGTCCTGTAGCTATGATAGGGTGTCATTATCATGACAGTTTTCACTTCTTGGAACAAAATGAACTTTCAAACTTAGTCTGAAAACCACTGTGAGGGTTGAGAGTAGTAATTTGTCTCAGTGAGTTGTAGTAGAAGCAATAAAATAATCCTTAGATTGCCAGTTCATGGAATATCTGGTAAAGAGAGACTTATGTCACCCAGACTCTCTGTGCCCATCACAAACTCTCTGTGCTTTGGGAAAAATTTAACTTCTCTCAACAAAATGATGGTTGGCTTTATGGAAATTCACAGAACAACCCCCAGAACTTTATTCCACTTTGGTAAAAACATGCACAAGTAATTCTGATCTATTTTTCAACTCATATTTAATTTCTTAAGTTGTTGTTAAATTTTCAAGACACTCCTTGACATCAGTTGATCAGGTCCTGTCTATAAAACAATAATTGTTGTTTCATTTCTGTACTAGGCATCACAGTCAATGGGGAACTTATTGGTGATAAGAGAGCAAACAGTGATGCAAAGATCCGAAACTCATATTTTGGAAAACTTGGCATTGCAAATAAGCACCTGGATTTCAAGCTGACAGTAACTCCTGAGACGATCACAATTCAGAATGGTGATGAAAAAACAGGTTTTACCTGGCTGGACTCAGTCACCTTGCAACAAGCAGGGTAAGACTTACAGAAAGGGTATCAGGCTCTTGTATTACCTTCTACTCCTCTTAAAATATTTTAAAATGTTGATCAATAATATACTTCTAAGATTTGTTGTGTGAATCTACAAAAGAAATTGATTCAAGCCCTGCTGGATTCTGCTCTACTTTGTTGTGTAAATGCTGAATTATTCACAAATTCCTCTGCTTGGAATAAGTAAATGATTCTCCCCTGATTTTCTATTGCTATGACTAAGGTAAAACTAGATTTGGTATTGTGCTTAATGTAGCAGTGTCTTGCAAATACTTAAGGAGCAACTTCAGACATAGTGTGTAATTTTTCAAAGGCATAATAATGTTCCATAAAAGAATCTCCATTTTAAAAATGGAACTTGTGGTAGTTACAGAATTGATACCTTTTTTCTTGTCAGCAGGTATATTTCTCATGGGATCTATTACAGAATCATTTATACCCGTGCAGAAGGTTTATAAAAGGAACAGGCAACATTTTCTCTTCCTCCTCCTTTACATTTCATTGTGTAGAATAAAATTCCTGCCTTCTCAAGGCCTGGCAGTGCAGCAGAAAGAGTAAACTGTCATTCATACACATGCTTTTTTTATTGTGATAAATACATGGATGATATCACTAACACAATCAGAAGCAAATCTTCTTTATCCTAGCACTAAAATAGGCAGTTTGGGAGTTGACTTCTCTGAAAAACAAAAGGAAAAATGTCATGTAGTATCCAGGTAAGGGAGTGATTGTTTTATCAACAGAATTTGTATCACTGAGCACGAGGTGCTGTATCTACATATCACAAACCTATCTGTGACTAATTACACTGTTAAAGGACAGGTTTTGCTAAAATCATCTTACTGAAAAGTTTAAAGGCCAGGTAGCCTTTTCCAGTGTCATTTAACATGATTCTGTGACTGTCTGTGAACACACAGAGAGACTCCCATGGACCAAACTAGGCAGCAAACCCTCTCTCTTAAAAAACACTGAGTAGTTTATAAAGCCACATTTGTTTATTCTTCTCACATTTCTTCCTGTTGCTGTTAACTCTGGTAAACACAATGCTCTAAGTCATGTTTTTCTTTTTTCCTCAGTTTAACTTTGATAATTAACAGAAAAAAAAATCTGGTGCTCTCAATGGGCAGTGGTGTCTCCTTTGCTGTTGTTTTGCACCAAGTATGGAAGAAACATCCTCTCCACCAAGATTTCCTAGGACTGTATACACTGAAAAGTGATAAACTGTCTGAACAGACCCATGGATTATTAGGTATGACTTTGTTTAGTGTTTCCCTGCTGGTCTTTCCTTATGAGGCTACATAATTTATAGACAGAATATTGTTCTTGTGCTGAGAATAATCACACCCAGAAATGTCAGAGATCAACATATGCATTATTTGATTTTTAAAAGCTGAGGACTTGGAAAACATGTAATGAATACAATGGACTAGACAAGACACCAAGTGTGGATATCTCGAGGGCTATCTAGAAAAGGCTGTAATTGTTCTGTGCACTCAGAAGCTGGAATTTACACCCAGATGAAGTGGATACAATTCTGGGTTATGAACACAAAATAATGCCAATAATACCATGGGCATATGTTCAACCTTACCTGAAACTTGGTGTTTACTTATCCAATCAAAACCCTGAAGGGACATGGAAACCAGCACAGGAATGTAGAAATTCTGGGATTTCCTTTTGGTTTGTTTCTGTTTTAATGCCTGAAATAGTAATTTTGGCTTCTCTTCCTAGGACAGTTTTTCCGGCCCATTGACTTCACCATACTTGAAATTCATCCTGGGTCTGATCCCAAGAAACCAGATGCCACAATGATTGTTAAAAACAATGAACTGACAGTAACAAGGTACAAAATAATGAAGTCCTTAGCAAAGACTTAGGCAAGATTGCCTTGTCCAGGTGCAGTTCCTACCTCAGTACTCCCATGGCTGTGTTTTCCCTTGCAGGGGCTGGCAGAAGGATTACAGAAGAGATCCTAAACACGGGGTCGATATTCCTTGCTGGTTTGTCCATGACAATGGAGCTGGGCTGATAGATGGTGTTCACACAGATTATATTGTTTCCAGTCTCTTTTAAGCAACTATAACTTCCTCCAAATTCACAGGCAGACAATATTTGTCTGAAAGAACAGTATTTTCAACATATAAGAACTACTGGAAGCACATAAGCATACCATGTTTAGCAAGGACAAGGTATGATGGATTCTTACAGAGAATTTTACTGTATTTGATCCAATCTGAAGTGCAAGGTCCCTCATCCTCTGAAATTGTCCTCCTTATTAGGTTTAAAATTCTGACTTAAAATGTTACTTTGTAAAACGTAACAGAAACCCTCTACCCAATTTTTAATCAATAACTGACTGTCAGGAGTGATTAAATAAAAGCATCAGCACTCAGTGCCTGGTTCTGTTATTCCGACAGCTCAGCGTTCTCATTCCAGTTTTACAAAGCCCAAGGTGCCAGATGTGTTTTGAAATTGAACACAAGAGGACATCTGACAGCCCAGCCCAGATTTTGGGATAATCCCGTGGTACTTGGAACCACCTGACCTCTTGACTGTGCAGTGCTGAGGGCTGCTGCCAGCACAGGAGGTGTCTGTTGGCATCCAGGACTTCTGTGTTTTAGCATTTTAATTTGAGCCTAACTTCTGAATGTTTGAATCTTTATAAATTAATGAAACACCACAGTTGCATGCAGCACTCAAATTTAAGTAATGATAGCTCTTTTGGACTGTATCTTTCTTGAGTAAGACCCTTCCTTCTGTTCCCATAGAAGAATTTATGAGCACATTCAGAGCAAGTACCCCGTTTATTTATATATTCATTTTTTACTGCAAGAAATTGCAGGCTCTTACTTCTAAAGCAAAAAACCGAACCAACCAAAAACATGTTCCCTCCCCCCCATATTTCTTATTTACTTCAAGTGTCTTTTAATCAAATCACCCACAAAAAGGCAGTTGTGGTCTCACATGGCAAAGCAGAAAATTCCCCAACAGTAGAAGGACAAGGGAAGTCATTGTGTGGAAAACTAGAATGCAGACACACAGAGAAAAGAGGAGTGTAGTGGGAGAAACAAGATGATATAAGATGTGATGGGTTAATTTGAAAGAACAAGGATAGAGGTGAACAAAAGTGCATCAGAAAAATCAAAGAGGAAAAAAATTGAGGAAAAATATACTTACTGTAAAGTTATGGGAGATACAGGCCTTTTTGAGGAGCAAAATCCTTTACTGAAAGCAGCAGTTTTGTAGAAGAAAAGAATAGGTGAGAGGAGAGGGTGTAACAGTGGCTGCAGACGTTTGCCTGCTAAATCCAGACAGAAATGGTTGAAGAAAACAGTAATTTCTACAGAAGGTAATAAGTGCCTGAAAAATGAGGAAGGCAGGGAGAGCAACAGGAAGGAGTAAGAGAAGACCAGAACATTGGAACTAATAAGGTTAAGTTTACATGGATCTAAATTTTTATTTTAAGAGAATTAATTAGATGGAATAGAACGAAATAAAGCAATGATCCATTTTGGATCCTGAGCCAGGAGCTGTGGCACTGCCCATCAGGGCTGGTCCTGGCCTCACTTGCTCCATTGACACAATAAAGCACAGCAGTGGTCAGCAGACCTTGACCTATCTGGCTGGCAGAGTTTGGGCGCAAGGCAATCCTGGGCCAGTCAGAACTTTCCTGTTTGATTTATGGCGATGAGGCAAATCTCTGGAGGTGGCAGGAGTCTTGTCTGTGACTGAATTGGGAGCCACGAGTTGTTCTCGTGGGCTCTGGTCTGCTTTTGCATGGCTCCTGTTCAATAAGTGCTCCAAGATTCCTGCAAGGTAGGAGATAACAGCAAATATAGCTAAAGGTAACAGGGAGGGCAGAGAAAAACAGCAGACAGATGCTTGCAGTAAGATAAAACATTTACTGGTCCTGCTGATGGCTACAGCGCTGGTTAAAAGAGAAGTGTGAGGATATATCCTGTGAGATATGTATAGGTTGATAATATACACTGACACTATTTTGCATTGGAATTAGAAATTACAGAATGCCAAATATTCATTACTGCATCTGCCTTCGGCTTCTGAGCAAGGGAAGGGAACGTAGGAAATCAGAAACCCATCAGAACTCACTTTGTGGCTTGGAAAGCACAGGAGGGGAGTCACTAAATAACAAATTGAGACACAATTCAAGTGAAGAAGAGTGATGTGGCTCCTACTTACAGAACGGAAAGCACACGTGCAGCACTACGTAGATTTGGGAGCTGCAGTAGCCAGGCACACCAGCGACTTCAGGCTGCTGCAGAAAGCACAGATATCTCTGTCAGCACAACTTGTCTATTCAAAGTCAGATAAAATCTTTGACCAATGTGAAGAGTTTCTATTATACCTTAATAAATTCCCTGGCCCAGAGCTTCTTTGCAGCAAGGGAGAACTGCATTAGCAGGGCAGCAGCTGCCTGGGGAACCTCAGGCACTGCAGTTTGAGTGCAGCTCTCAAGCATGTCTGTACCTGCCTGACCCTCACTTAAAGCAGAGAGTCCCAGGTGAAAGCTGCCCCAGCCATGAGCCACTGCTCCCTGACCAGCGCTGTTTCTATCCCTGCAGCTGGCAGCAGGGCAGGAGGGGGCACATAGACACCCTATAACTGAAGGCAGGGAATATTTGCAGTAAGTCTGCTGATATAACCCAGGATCAACAGCTTGTGATTCAAATCCCGAGTTCATCTCTAATGGAAACAATCAGATTGGGAAGCCTGTTTTTGATACAGAGAAGTGAGCAATCTGGTGCTTCCAGTTTCCAAATTCCACATTGTCATGTAATTTGTCCAGCAAAATCAGCACCTTCAAAGTACAAGCAATTCACACAAACATATCTTGGCATCGTGTCTGGACAGTTCTTTTAAAAAACAGGCTTCTAATTACACAGTTTGTTTTAGCTTATTGCTTTGGCAAGAAATTGTTTCTCTTTGAGTACATTGCTTTAAAATAATAAGGTTTTTCCAGTTATATATTATTGGCAGGATAGAAAGCAACTTCTGTTAAACTGCCTACAATGCTGGCATATTTATGGGTTCAAAGATACAAAGGAACTTTAATTGTAAAACAAAATAATTTTGGAATTAAAACTTACAAAAAGTGGAAGACTGAAACTACAGCTTGGATTCCATGGGCAGAAGTTTCTCTGTGTGTTTACTCTGCAGTGTTACCTCTGTGCACAGCAGGTTGGGTTTGAGCTGTTCATTATTTGTAAAACATCTTCCAGTGTTTGCAAAATGTATGAAATGGTGCCAAAAAAAGCTGCTAACTTTTGGGGTTGAAATGCTGTCTTTTGCAACTAGAGGTTTTGCAACCAGTCAATGGCTGTTCTGCAGATGTTTTCAAAAGGGAGCCTCAGAGACTTTTGCAACAATGAACTGCACCACAGCTGGTGTGGGTTTGCATCCCACACAGAGCCCTATTCACTGCTGCTTTCATGCTTTGAATGGTCTCACAGAACAACCTCCAAGAGAACCATGGTACAGCAATGAAATAGAAAATGAGAGATGTGGTAAATTAACACTGCCTTGAACTTCATGGCGTTTTCACAAAACATGTGGTTCAAGAACACCATCATTTATAACTGGATAGAGTTTTAGAAATCTATTACTGTTTGCATGACACATTTGTTGGCTTGGATGCTGCCACTACTGATTTTTATTTGGAAACCTAAGTCCATGTGTCCATATCAAACTGTAAGCTGATAATGTCAATTTTATTTAGTTAATTCACAAGCATCTTCAACAACAAAACCACATTGCAGATTAGAAACCATTTTCAAATAGTAAATAAGCAAGCACAGTCATATCTTGAAAGTATAATTATTTCAAAGTAAAATATTTGTGACATTTATATATAGAGTAACAGTAAGGCTTTAACTGCGTGGTTTTCTTGATGAAAGTATCAAAAATACTTGGAACAGCTTCATTTGCATTGTTTTCTTCACAGAAATTTTTTTTCTAGGGAGTTAGATCTATTGACCAGCAGGGAACAGGATCACTGGCTGGCTCAAGTCTGTAATCTTTCTTGTACAATCTGAAATGAAATCAAAACAAGAGAAATTGTGATAACGCAATCAAAGGGCAGGGCCAGAATTGCCCTGATGTGCAGATGGCACCAGGATTCAGAGGCCTGTGTGGGCAGAGCTGCACCTCAGCACTCCCAGGACCTGCACACTCACACCACTTTTTCCCCATCACAGACATGTGCTAAAAGAAATTGAAGGATAGAAAATTTTTCTCGCAGAAAATCCAACTGAGGAAACACCCTCCCTGTCCAGGAAAACTATGCAATCTGTAGCCCCAGGATAAAATTATTTCCCCCAATGAAATAGGAGCCTTGAGCCCTGTAGCATCACTTAAACAACAAATTCAGGCTGTTAGAGAAAAACTAAAGTTCAAGTTATTTACACCAAAGAAGTGTGGTCTAACAAACACTCCCTCAGTTTCGTTTCTTTTGATCTCTGGCATTTGCTGATAAAGTACATCTCAAAGCACACACATCCTCCATGTCTGTTACCTGGAAACTCTGTGCTCAGATCCAGACACTCTCAGGAGTCTTTCCACAGCTCTCTGATTGTTGTTGGAGTTATCCCCAAATTGTGCTTTTGAATAAAATTGACCTAAGCAACAGACACGCAAATTATTTAAAAATACAAACCAGCTGAGTGTTGTTGTTTGTTTAACCCAAATGGCAGCTCTAACACCAGGAGAGCAGCTCTTCATCTCAGAAAACAAACCAAAGACCACGTTTGGATGCTACATTAGTAAGTTTAGAAAATTACTGTTTCAGCTGTGATCTCCTGTTATCCTTAACACTCTCCATGGCAAGGTTCAGCCTTGCTCTGATGAGTTTTCACAATTATTTCTTTCTTGTGGTTTTTGGAATATGCAGCCTCTCTGTTTGCAAAGTTTCCAAAACAACTTCAACTTAGGTCCCACCAGGATTTTTGGAGCTGAGACATTCAGGAACAGCTGGCTTTCATTTTCTAACCATGATTGTTTACAATTTTATGTCTATTATTTATAGTCTATTATTTAACATCAAATGAATTTGCTGCAGCAATCATGTCATTCCACAGCACTGTTGGGGTTAAGCCCAATTATTATTTGTGTTGTATTTTAACATCTTCTAAACCCATAATGGGCTACTTAGGGTTGTGCCACTGGTGAGTGGAAAAGCACTGTGTTATGTGTGTTATGTTTCCAGGGTGAGACCTCCCCTCTTTAAGATTGTTGGGCAGTAAAAGTTAAATGTCCAAAAAGACTTAATTAAATGCAAAGTTTCTCAAGAACTCCCTGAAACAAACCCCCGACTACGCTCTCATTTCAGGAGCTGAGTTACAAGACCATTCTTAGCTGCACACATCCATAATGATACACACCCAGAACTCCACTGACTTTGTCTGAAAAACGGTCGGTGTTCAAGAAATAGAGCCCAAGGAAATCATGTGGAAACCTGACCAAGGAAATTTTTACTGTGACCGTATCAGGCAGTGATGCTGTAACGCTCTTTTCCTTTTCAACTGACACTCTCAGCCTAGGAAGTAAATAATGAAATTATTTCCAAGAAGAATGTGAAAAAAGAATATGTATTTAACTGACATTAATTAATAAAAATAATTTCATTTTTGCTTTTCAGCTCTTTGCAATTGCATTTTTCCTCATCTGTTTTTAGTTACTTTTAAGCTAGAAAATATTGAGTAGAATATCTTTTCTCTCTGTGCTGCACAACAGGTCTTGCAAATATACCAGGGCAGAATTTTTTGCTGATGAATACACCTTATTATCCATAATGACAAGAAATGCTTGGATGGGAAAAAAAAATTCTCACCATTTTAATGAGAAAAAAGGTGAACTAAAAATATAATTCAATCTGTTTTATGAACAAGTCAAAGACTTTTTTTCTTGGATATTTCACAAGCTTTTTCAGACCTTGCCTTTCTTCTGAACCATTAATGTTATTGTTATCCCAGGTGGGCTTGCAGAATATAAATGTCTCTGTCATTTCACTCCTGCAGACAGGTTTGACAAAGCCACCCCCTGAGTGCTGGTGCAAGGGCTCGGGTGCTGGATTGATGCAGGAGGATCATTCTGCTTGGCAAATTATACTGGGACATAAATCCAGCAAGTTCTTGGCTCTGTTTGGCTTACAAGAATAATTGAAAGCAGTTGTTGTGAGACTTGTTATTGTCTAGAACTGTGTGTTCTAGACAATAACAGCGGGGGAGCAGCGATGTGTGTCCTGTCTGCCCCAGGCCAGCACTGGATCTTTGTGGAGACTTATTCCAGCAATATAAAAGGCTGGGGGAGCCAGCTACACTCAGCTCTTCCTTGTGGTAGGGAAGGATCCTGCTCTAATTACTCTAACAAATAAAGTCTGCTTTTAAAGTATCCCTTCTCCTACAGGAGGCATTTAGTTACAGACAGCTATTCCAACACTTTATGCCTGCCCATAAAAAATGTCAGCTGCCCAGATGGGAGTTATTGCTAAAACTGAGGAGAGAGAAAACCCCAGCCTGTGTGGAGCCAAGTGCTGTATAAAAGGGACAGTAAACGTCAAAGCCATCACTTGGCAGCACTTGCTCTGCCCTGGAGGAACACAAAGTGGCTGCTGGTGGCACCAGGGCTGCTCTGCATGGCTGTGGGTCCTTTCCTTGGGAACATAAATACATGAACAGCAGGCTGGTGGTGCAGTTGTTCTGGTTCTCTTTACACAGGGATGGAGAATTAAAATCAAACCTATTTTGTTCTCCATATTTGAAGTGGGGGATTATGAAGATACCCTGCTGCTACTCACACTGATATACTCGCTGGATAAGGACATTTGGAAGCACTTACTTCAGGATAATGGGAAAGTAGAGCCCTGAATGAACAAAGATTTGACACAGCTTCAAGTGTAGGAAAGGACAGGGAGGTGTTTCTTACCCCTGGATGGTGGAGGAGGCCGACTTCATCCATGACAGCCAATTGTTCTTGTTATTGTGGCTTACAAGGATCGCATGAGTGTAGACACGGAGTTGCACAGGGGGATTCACATAGTCAATATCAAACTGCACAAAGTGATTTACTCCATTTCCAAGTTTCCCCATCACAGTGAGCCCTTTAATACAAATTTGTCAGGTGATTCTTCTCTTACGGTACAAGTGATCTTAATAAACCTGCTCCAGTTCTGTTACTGAAACAACTTCAGGGTCTCAAATCTAGTTTTGTGGGGCACAGTACCCTGGATTTCAGCTCCACATGCCCCAAGACTGTGGTGGGGTCACTAGAGCCTGTTGAACCCCATGCTTCCACCTCCTGCACAGAGGTGTCTCTGTTCCATAATCAGAGCAGGTGCCTGGTGCTCAGGCCATGGCTCCTTGAGTACAGGAGCACAGAAAAGCTGCTGTGCATCCAGAGCATGCACCTTTCTGTTGGCACACAGGGACCATGAGGTTTAAGGTCTCTGCATCCTCCAAAGTCCCAAGGGCTGGGTAGGAGAAAATCCTAAGGACCAAGGAAGTGACACCAGGAGGAGGAGGTGACCCTTGACCAGACCTGTGAGAAGTGCCCCCCACTGTTGCACCATTAATATTGCCTAAAAGAAAGGCAGAATTTACCACAGCCTCTCTGGTCAGTGCAAGGCAGCAGGGATGAGATGGCTCTTCATGAGAGGGGGTTATCCCAAAGACACCAACTGCACTGACAGATCCGGTGACTCTCCTTGTCTTGGTATTGGGGTAACATGGCTCACTCACCTTGCTCTGGATCTGACAGCAGGTGGACAGAGCTTTGTGCTCTTTCATCAATATTTAAGCAGATTCTTTCATTCTGTCTGGGTAATTGAAAGAGAAGTTGTGGATGTTCATTGGCTGAAAAGATAGAAGAAATATATCAGCAACAAAACAAATCTAGCCTGTGCCCTGGAGAGGCACAGCAAAAATAATTTATAGATTTATACCTAAAACATCAGTTATAGCTTTTATAGGATAGAATGATTAAAAACAAAGTAATAATTGTTGAAAAGCACACCCAGACACAGCACCTCGACATGAATGAAACCAACAGATTTTTAAATATTGAGTTTACTAAGGACAATGAGCCCTTAAAAAAGCTTAGGCTGAAGATCTGTTGTACTGCATTTCTTATATCCTCGAGCCAGGCAGGTTCTCTCATGGAACATGGGGATATTTTTTACTTAAATGGAAAGAACTAGCCAAGGTTTGCAAGAAGAGGTAAAAGATTTTCACAGAGTTGATGCAGTCAGAAAAAGCATTGTTGCATGAAAAGTGTACATTACAGTTACTTTAATAATTGAAATGGGACTGGGATGTGTATCACTTACCAACAGGTTGTGCTCTTATGGTGTCTCTGAACATGGAAACTGAAATAGTTAAAATTAGTAAGAAGAGTTTAATGAAATATTTTTCTCTAAGTCAGCTGATTAACCAGGACAAATGTTGGACAGAAGCCTTTTTAGCAGAGCTCTTCACTGACTACTATGAAGAGGTTTGCCTGAGACAAGATGTCCCAGTGGGGGATAAAGCACAACATGCAGTGCCTGTTTCTCTCAGGATGGAGCATGCCATGGGGCCATGCTCAGCTGGAGCTGTGGGAGGGTTTAGAGCTGTGTTTTCACGGGTCGCTGTGCAGTGTTGAATGCAGCATACCCAGCCCAGCTGCTCTCACCCCACTGTGAGCAGTTACCTGTTGAAGACATCTTCCTGCTGCGGCCAGTTTGGAGCTCAGAGCGCCTTCGACCTGAAAAAAGGGGTTTTTCCTATGTATGGTTGCTTTGGGTTTATGCCTTGCACCTCCCTCCCCACCCTTTGAAACAGGGAATCTGTCCTGCTTGTTACCCACTGCATTTTCTGGATACCCCAGGACTGGTGAATTATTTTGGTTTTACATCCATTTCTTTCAGCTTACTAATACATATTTTTCCAGATCTTTCACATTTATTTTCAGGAGGTATAATAAGTTTTTATTTCTGAAAAGGGACCAAGATTGTTTTCAAAAGTTTATAGTTCAGTATAAAATACCTGCGGACAGAAATACATATAATAAAAACTAAACTGTCTATCAAGTGGGCATCTCCAATTCAAATGCATTTATTAAAATAAGGTTGATATGACCCTACATATGAAATGAACTTCATAGAATTATTCTGAATAGAAACAGAGGAGGAGCACTTACCAGGAGGTGACCCATTCATCATTCTAAAAGCACCTGGAGAAAGAAAAGAGAGTATCTGTGTTTTACTCATGGTTGCATCACATACCTTATAGGAATGTTTCTGGTCAGGGAGTTTTCTGCTATTAAACTCCCCAGCACCACCTTGAAAGAGGCAACCTCCAAAAACAGGGCAGCATTGGGATTCCCTCAATATACTTCTGTGAAATAACTAGAGCAAAACCCAATGTTCTTCATCTATAAAATTATTATTCAAATAAATGCTGTTTCCAGAGAGGAAAAAAATTCCAAAATCATCCTCAGAAGGCATTCTTGAGCTGAATTTTTTGAAAGATGCTTCGCACATGGTAGGAAGAAGCAGAAAGCATCATTAACATGATTGACTTGAAGAACTACTTTTCCTCAAGAGCATAGATAATTTTGACCTTTGAGACTTCCTGAATGGAAGATTTTCTACGTTTGACCCCGTTATCCACCCAAAACCCGCACAGATTGTGGCAGGCATTGCATACAATTTACTTCACACATCTTTTCAAATCTCAGAGACTTCCCTCTATAGAACAACCACCATGAACTCTTCTGTTTGGTTGGTTGGTTTGTTTGGTTTTTTATTAGAGACTATGAAAATATGCCACTGGAAAAGAAGAAAACATTTACCTCCTGCTGAAGGACTGCTGGGCTTCTCATTATCTGTCAAGAGGAAGAGGGGCAGATTAGTATCATACAGTCAATGCTGAATTACTTTACCCATGTAAACCAGCAAACTGGTACAAGGGCTTCAGGTGATAAGGCGTTTTGTGTTAAAGGATGGGTATATCCTTTTATCCACTTGCAAAACTCTGACTGAGACCATGCCTTCCCCCATTCATTCATTATTCCACTTAAATGCTACAGAGAAAAGTGTGGAACGCTTTTGCATTGTCAGGAATGTAATAGTAACAGCTGTTAGACTACCTTTAGTTAATATTTAAACAAACTATTTTCCATTTTAATAGTAGTGCCCGTTTCATCACTTCACCTTTCAAAAAAATACTGCATGTTTTATTTTGAAAGGAAGCCAATCCCTGAAACTCCTGCCTCCAATTTGCCTCATTGCATCACTATCAAATGAACCTAAGTGGAAGTCAACAATTAATCAGGAAGAGCACAGAGTGTTTCAGGGGGGCTGTTTTTACCAGCCTCGGTGGGTTTGTTTGCCAGCTCCTTCTGCTGCTGGTCAGAGGGTTTGGTGACCACCATGGAAGTGAGGGGTGTGACAAAGCTGTATCGCAGGGACAGATCCAAGGCTTGGGCCTCCAGGGCCTTCTGGTCCTCTTCTTGTGCTGAAATACTAAAGTCTGTGTTAATGATGCACAAATACTGTGTAGACTATGAACAAGTCATCTTCAGATTCCTTTGTATACTAGATATGTCTTCACAGACATTTTTTAGTATTGAAGGGTCAGTAGTCTTATGGGGATAACTCAGCTGTTCATGTGCCTGAAATTATGGAAATGCTTAATTCTTTGCAACACTGGAGCCTATGTATGGTTTAAATACATAAAAATAATAGATACATGATCTATGAATAATCTTATGGACATACCTATTGTTCTATTCCCTAGCTATTGCCATTTCCTTATCTATAGACAATATTTCTGGGTGTGCAAGAACAGCTCAACACAATCCATGCAACTGAAATCTATTTCATAGTAATGTCATGAAGAATGTTCTACATGTTTTCATATAGGTATGAAATGGAATGTTGTAGTGCTGTCATAAACTGAAAGGTACTTCATGTTCATCATACAGTAATGTAGTATTCTCCCAGTATCTTATGTTTTTGATACTGTCTGGAGAAATATTTCTGTCTCTTTGTGTTTTCTGACCACGTAATTTGTGAATAAGGAATTGGTGTTTTGAGAAGTTAGAAGTTTGTTACATGAAGCACTAAAATTGCTTACACTTTTTCCAGAAGCTGCTGAATGGTTAAGTAAGCCCACAGTCTCTCTATGAAATTTCCAAAGACGTATCTTTGATTTTGGAATACTTGCTCCTTCTCTTTGACATTTGCTTCTTCCTTAAGAGTCAAGTCACTTGTGTGCTGAAGTGAGAGAAAACTGACCATCAAAAAACAGCTCCAGACTTTGTTTATAGTCACATTGTTAGACTTAAAAGAACATCTTTCAGTACCAATTGTCCTTCAATTTTGTTCTCTCCCATTGGAAAATGCAACTCCAAACTATCTAAGAAGCATGTGTTTTAGATATATATTTCTGTACTTGAAACAATGATGAAAAAGGAGGTAATTAAATTGTTCTATTTCAACATTTTTGAGATGAATAATTGAGATTTCCTACTTCACTGTAACAATACAAACCTAAAAGTGCTTAAAAGGACAAAATATTATGGGTTTTGTAGAATTAAAATTGCTGTTTGCTTATTTGTGGCTATTCTTCAAGGTTTTTCTTTTGTAGCAAATTCAAGAGAGGGTAATTTTAGCAAATTATTTGAGAGTTCAAACAATGGGAAAACAGCTGAATGCCCAAATGTAAAGAACCTATACTAAACACAAACCACTTCTTGAAGTCTCCTATTGTGCCACAAAAGACAGAAGGGAGAGATGTTTTTCACAGTTAGTAAACTAAACACTTACTGACTGAGCTTTAATTTCTACTGGCAAAAGATCCAGCTCATTGCTAATTTTTCCAGACACAATAATTTCAGATCCTTCAAAAAACAGCTTGAAATTGTTCCTGGTTAATCCTTCAATGGAATTTTCTGGGTACTGCATTTCAATTTGCATTAATATTGGGGTAGCCACTTCTTGATAAAAGCCCTAAAGAGAAGCAGTGAGACAGAGAACACACACAAATGACAGCAAAATTGTGCAAAGCAATATGTTGATTGTCTAAAACCCCCTTTAAAAGCTTTTTCTTTAGCAGTGCAAGACTACTACAAACTTAGAAACTGTCCACTTCCCCTGGACAATTTCTCTTTTTACAGTTGTGTGTGAAATTACAGAAATGCGTGAGTTTCCCAGTTTGTCTGAATGTGGCTGATTTGAGGACTTTGAGTCATGGACACATGGAGGGTACAAACCCTCAGATACCCCAGAATTGCCTTCCTCCCTCTCCTAAATTAACAGGTAAACTCAAACCACACATTTCATCTCAGAAAATCTGTGATTTTGCTGCTAGGACTAGACATCAGCTGTAGCTGATAGGTGTTTTTTATGGCACATCCCTTCCTCCTGACCTGGAGCTGCAGGGCTGCATCAGCATTTTCATAGATACGTCGTGCTATTCCCCCATTGCTCAGGGCCATTTTCTCCAGGAATTTATAACTGACATCAAACCCGAAGCCAAGGCAGAAAAGAGCATATTTCCCATTGATTGCTTTCTGAACGTTTTCTTGAATTACTTCCACATTTCTCTCACCTGTAAATGAAACAAAAACATACCATTGTGGGTTTGCGGTTTTTTTTGCGTCTTTTCAAGTGCAAAAAGACCGCAGCAGGTTAGTGGAAAATTGTGCCTGAAGTTTTTAAAAATAATTTAGAATAAAATACTAAAAAGATATGGCATAGAATGCTGGTAACTGAACTGGAGATAAAAGCACCACTCTGCATATGAAGTGCCAGAACGTGATTCTCCCCCTTAATGACTTTTACTAGGTTCTACTGATGCTGTCATGGCTAAGTGCAAAATATTTTAGAGAATTACAGGGCCAGAGGAGATTTTTAGTACAGAAGGGACACACACTACAAGCTAACAACACGAGGGATGGATACACTTCATCAAGCATTCAAAAGACAAGTACCATCCATAAAAATTATGTGTGTCAATTCAGAGAAGAATGGATTGGTTAATGGTGCAATTCCAACAAACTGCCAATGAACTCAGCCATGCTGCTCTCCCAGCTCCTTTGTGTGACAGAGGAAAAAGATTTTCACACCATCATCTCATCCCATTTGAAGAGCTGCTGATGGCCATGTATGAAGAGCTTATCCATCAGCATTTCCAGGCAGAAGCTGTCACTGCCTGTAGCAGTATCATGGGAGCAGCTCAGATTTTTCCCTTTCAGCTGCTTTGCTAAGGAAGGCAGTGTATGCAATAATGCCTGACACTCCACCCTGGCCTGATTTCTAACTGCTGGATGTGAGCACTGGAGACTCATTGTGGCTGTGCTGGGGAGGCAGCACTGTGAGCTGAATTTTATTAAAAAAAACCCCAAAAAATCAACAAACCCCAGAGCAGAATGGCTCACACATACTAAAAGGCAGACTGATCTTATTAGAGGGCTTACAGAAGAATTAATATCACTGGCCTTGGAGGATGCTGGTGCCACACAAAACTAAGACAAACCCCTCTTCAGGACAAGGGAGTTTGTGCTATTGCACTGGGAGCTGTTGCTTATTTCAATCTCAATCCTTTGATTTGTGCTGTCACAGCTGATCACTACTTAAGACATGGAAAAGAATACAGAACAAGAAGCGCCTTGAAAATGTCTCAAGTTTGAGGCACGGAGGGTGAAGAAGCACAAGCAATGTCTCTCAAATAGGACTGTACGCAGTAGCTGCAAAATGTCCATGTTTTGTCTCTCAGTATTTTACTTTTCTAATTCAGCTGTGCCTGGAGTATCTCCAATTCCCTCGTGTTCATAAACTGGGAAGCCAATGGTATGCAGCAAAACACTTCCCAGCTAAAGGATGTGCAGTCACAGGCAGGCAGGATCTGCCATCACTCCCTACAGCCCTCAGCAGAGCCCTCCCATCATCCCCCTCTCCAGATCCAGCAGTAGCTCAGCCTGTGTGTTCCAAAGCTCTTCTGAAACGCAGGCTAGGTCTATCAATATTGAGATGCAAGTGTAAAAGATAAAAAAACCCCAGGGGAGGGCGGCCTGAGCGTAGAATTCACTCACCAGAAGTGGGCTGGCCATCTGTCAGCAGAACAATCATGGAGACGCTGCGCTCCGGCAACCCCTCGGCTTTCTCCAGCACGCCCACGGCAGCCAGCAGGGCACCACTGATGTCTGTGCCTATAACGAGAGAGCAGGCATCGCTCACCTAAACAGGATAATCATCTGCAGAGACTGCTGCCCTTCAGCTGCAGAGGCCCTGCAGACTTGTTTAAAGTTTTCTGCAGGAAGTAATCCTTCCGAGAGAGGAGGATTTAGGGACTTAGCCTACTTGACTTAATTACGGGGTATTATATTGCAATGGCAGTGCCGGAGTATTCGTTTGGGAGCATTTTCCACACGTATGTCCTGGGAAATACAAACATGTCTAGAGCCACTAAAAAGCGCTTAAATAAACACACTGTCATCTGTTAACCTATATTTAAGAAAAATTTCCCTGCCTTATATAAGAAGCCAGAGAAAAGAGCAGAGCATGGGTGGGTTTCTTGGTGTTAGTGCCTGGGGTAAGGAAGCTTCTGTTAATACTCAGAATGTAACATTAAAGGGAGACAGAGCCCTTGAGATGTGCTGAGAACTAAACAATAACACCAAGCACACTGACTGATGCAGCAACTGAAATGCCACACATCTATTTTGCCTGTTTTATTTCCATGGCATGGCTTACAAGGGAGTATAACTTTGGATGTGTTTTGTTTTTTTTTTTTTACAAGGAGACACTTGATATAAAAAGAAAAATCAGCAAACTGCTGTCAAATGTTGAGTGAATTGCCATTTTTCTGTAGAAAAAAATATGCTATCAAGGAATCTTCCAGTTATCTCTGTGATAAAAATTGGAAACAAAACTTTGTGGCTTGTATGGTTCATAGATATGATGTAAGCATCTCTTATGCATATTATACATCTATATCTAGCTCATAATGTAGGCACCAGTCTGTCCACTCACAGGCTTTCTTTCCCACTCATCACTTCTAAGTCTTAAAAACTGACTTGCTTTGTAAGCACTGGTGGTAGCTCTGGGGCACGATATAACTAATAAAAATAATTATTTTCTAAGCAATTCATTCCACTGGGTGCATATTTGTGGCTACAGGCATGTGTACCTCCCCTGGCAGTGAGAGTCTGCACCAGTGCTGCAGCACTGGCCACATTCTCCTCAGTGGCTGGCAGCAAAGAGCTCTTCCACTCCATCACTTTGTTGCTGAAGGTGATAAAGTTGAAATGATCTTCTGGGCGAAGGTCCTGCAAAATCTTCAACAGGGCATCTACTGTCTGTTCCAAGGAGAAAACAATCACTTTGATTATTCCCACTTCTTTGCCAGAACTGGGATTAAAACTGCAGTGTAATAAGGGGGTTCTCTACAGCTCTGTTCCAGATGCAGCCCAGTGCCTTTATTAAACCCTAACAGTGTGGTTTTGGTTGAGACCATCAGAAATAGCCAGTTCACTTAACTTACAGACACAAAAAAACAACCTATGAGGGCTGTAGGGGGCTTGTCTGCACTCAAGCAGAGCTACATACACAGTCATCAATAAACATAAAACAAGTAACAGATAAATTAACTCTTTAAGCTTCATTAAAGAAAAAAATTAAACACAAAAAGTTCTGCAAAGATACAGAAAGCACTCTCTGCCTCAATGCTTAGTACCCAGGAAAATAGCTGTGTCAGACAAGTGTTACTCTTTAATAACTTCAATCTGTGCATATGTATTTTCAAGCATTTCTGTAAGTCTGAACGTTTTGCTGCGTACAAAACTAGTGTGTGTTTCCAATGAGAAATTCCCAGTTGCTTCCTCAGAAGGCTGGGATGTGTGTGCCTGGTGCTAACGGAGGTCACGCTTTGAGGGAAGTTACCTGTTCAATTTTTCTGCCTGCCATGGAGCCACTTCGGTCTATAACAAAGACGACATTTTTGGGAAACACTGGCATTTCTTGGGGTGCAAAGTAATGGACAAAATACCCATTGACAATCTGAAATACAGAATGTGAAATCACCTATAAAAGTACATCTAAAGAAATAAAGAATAAACCTTACATTCTGGCATAGCAAGAGGTGGGGAGCATGGTCAGCATTCTGCTCTTCTTGATAAGCCCAAATCAAAGAACTTAAACTAAAGAAAGTTAAATATATTTCCTAGCTGGAAGCAAGACTGTCTGTAGAGAAAAAATTACAAGAGAGCAGCATGAATACATACATATATATTAGACACCTCAGTGCCATATGTATGATATATGCATATTATCACTGTATATCACATTACCTCTTTATAATGATAAAGAGCCTATGAGCACATCTCTGCTGAATGACTGCGGCTGCCATCTTTTAGCACACCCATGTATGCTTCATTAGTGAAATTATATGGAAAATACTGTATTTTATTCCCTAGAATATGCATTGGTTCATAAATATTTGTTAAGTTCCTGCTGTTTTTAGTTATGCCTCAGTTATCACAAAAAACAAAGAGACCAAGCATCATTTTAAGTTATATAAATCACATTCCTCTAAACTTCATTTACAACAAATACACTTGAGAGGAGCCAAAATAATAATCAAAAAAGATTGTAAAGAGACATCTATGAAATACCAATATAGATTTGGTGTTTGAATAAAATTTGAAAGATTAGCTTTTTTTCCTGAGTGATCCATTTTTGCAGTGTACCTGGTGTCTCTGGGGATTTAGTTTCCC
Source organism: Gymnorhina tibicen (assembly GCA_013399875.1). Taxonomy (NCBI): domain Eukaryota; kingdom Metazoa; phylum Chordata; class Aves; order Passeriformes; family Artamidae; genus Gymnorhina; species Gymnorhina tibicen. The sequence continues at coordinate 122,599 of VXAZ01008547.1, read as the reverse complement.
GGATTAATGGAAAGAGCTTTTCCTGTCATTCTTGGTGTTTCAAAGCAAATGTTGCTGTTTTGCTGATTGCATTTCACATTCAGACTCATCTGTGATCCAAAAGCATTTTCATTTCTATTTCTTTTTTACCTGTATATCACCTGCAGTGGCTTCTCTCTTAACATCATAACGCACAACAAAATCACCATTGAGGAGCGTTTCATCGAGTTCAGAATTTTTCTTCTGTTGATCTACAGTTGGCTTAAATAAAATATGAGCCTGCAAAGAAACCAGAAAAAACGATTTAAAGCAATAGAACTTAGAGCTGCCACTGGCAGTAACCGCTGGCAGCTGCTGCTTTACCTTGGTTTCGTTCTGCACTTTGGTGAGCGCCTCAGTTAACTCGTTTGTCATGAATGTGCCGTCTGCCTCCAAGAAGTGAATGCCCTGGGGCTCGAAGATGTGCACATCAATCTGACAGCAAAGAAGTCAGCATCAGCATCTCAGAGAGAACATGGCTGTGCCCAAAAACCACGGCACTGCTCCCTGCCCAGCTCACCTGGAAGTGCTTAACCAGCTGCTTGGGCCGGACCTTAATGAGCAGCTCATACTTCCCCAGCTGCCGCTTGAGCAGCTCCTCATAGGTCAGCTCAAAAGTGACTTTGCTGGCTGCTGCGATGTTGACAGACACGTGGAACTGCTCCAGCTTTCTGTCTGTAATTCTGGGGGGCAAGAGCAGGGATTTACCTCCTGCGGGGAAGGTTTCCTTGTGGTGGCCAGAGTTTGTGAAGTGTGCAAAATAAAGATCAAAGGGCCACATGGGATAAATAAAAAAAAGAGTAGCAGTAAATATTGTTCATCACAGAGAAGATTTTTTACATTGCAGGTGCTGTTATGTACATGTTATGTTATGCAGGTGTTATGTTATATACATATATTACATTAATGTGTCATGGGTGCAAGCTGAGAAATGGAGCAGAAACCCCCGCATGCCTCAGACTGAATACCCATGAAGCATAGATTAAATATACCCTGAAACTGTGATATCTGCTCAAGTGCCATGATCCTCTGTGCTTGTGAGGAAGCAGACTCAGCACTGAACATCATGCCAGTGTGGCAAGGTGCTCTCGAATGACAGGAGCCAGGCTGGATGGAGCTCTGAGCAGCCTGAAAGGTGTCCCTGCCCATGGCAGGGGGGTTGGAACTAGATGATCTTTAAGGACTCTTGACCCTGAGATTAGCTCAGTTGGTCAGAGCATGGTGCTGATAACACCATGGTTGTGGGTTCAGTTCCTCTATGGACCATTCACTTAAGAGCTGGACTTGATGATCCTTGTAGATCCCTTTCAAGAACATTCTGTGATCTGTGATTCAGTGATTCTATGACAGCAAGTCCCAGGGCAATGCTAAACAGGGATGCTTCCCATTGGAGCCCATTGCAGGACCACATATAAATTTTATATATGTGAACATATATATGTAAAAAAAATATATATATATACATACACACTGTCCTTCCCACCAAGAACCCAAGACTGATTTTCACATTTGTCCCCACCAAGATGCAGCTGTCTCCAGGGTTTAACCTGCCCCCAGCCAAACAGAGAGCCAAGGAGGGGTGTTGGAGCAGCCTTACTCAGAATGGCAACGTACTTGACAAGGCCGGCGCTCTGCCCTTGCGAGATTGCTGTGTCATACTCGTTTTGAGCAGCAGCTTTCTCCTTTATTATTCCTGGGTATACTTCACCATCGATGGACCTGTTTGGTTTCCATAAAAATTAATTAATATTAGAAGGGATGCACTGGGGAAAGAAACTCAACAGAAGTTTTTTTGTGGCTCTCTGGGCAAGAGCAAGGGGCAGTTTGACTCCCAAATCCCTCCCCAGCCAGGAGGATACCAGCAGCCACCACCAGAACACCTTGTCCTTGCAGAGTCTTGAGGAGGCTGGAGCAGGAGAAATATCACCACTGAGCACATCTGTCACCCACCCTGTGCAACCGGCAGCCTGGCCCTGGGCACCTCTTTTCTATTTGGCTGCCTACTACTTTGCCCCACAGAGCATTTTTGCAGAGGACCCTCTTTGTGCTCTTTGCCCACCAGCTCCTGAGCAGAAAGATGAAACCCCCCAGAGCTGTCTCCTTCACATCACAGGTAAGGACTGATCCTACATGGAGAAGTTGGTGATGAAGGCTGTCTTGGGTAACTCCACTTCAAAGGTGGCCTCTCGGGACTCATTGGCTCGGTTGACAATCCTGCTGGTGATGACAGTGTGAGCAAATCGTGATGTGACCTTGCAGTCCACGTGGAGGCTGTAGATTTCAAGCTGGAAAAAAATAAACAGACTGAGACAGAAACACTCAGGTTTTGCTCCCAAGCAGTCCTTACCTGGATGATGCTATTGGAAAACTCTGATGAACTGTTAGCCTGGATGGAACTGGGGAGGGATTGTTCTGGACCAGTCTGCTTATTCCCTTCTCTGCAGCCACAACCACTGCCCCCATGCAAAACATGCAGCTCCATCTGCATTTTGCTGTTCCACAGAAGCTTCTGTTGAACCTTTTTCTCTCCTTGGGGTACAGTGAAGCTGCTGCTGCATCACCCCAGTGCATTGCCCAAGATTTACCTCAGGAAGATCAGAAGCCTCTTTAAGCCTGACCCAGGGAAGGGCCCTGTTTTTTGTGTGACTGTTTATTTGCTCTCCCAGCTGTTGACTTTGCTGCCTGTTTTTTCAACTTGGTACCTTGTGTCCCATAGGATGTTTAGCAGGTTTGAAACCCTGCATGGGCCTCCCAACCCCTCAGTGGTTGCACAAGCAGAGATGCCCTTTGAGCACTCATGTTTCTCCTGGTCTGGTTCTTCCAGGGCCCCTGATGCCCAAAGGAGGAGGGCACCATTCTGGAGCTGCCTGAGAATACCCCAGAGGGTGGCTGGACTGAGGAATGCCTGGAGGCCCTGCCTACATGTACGCCTCCTTTTGCATTTGGGATGTCTCTCTAGAGGTCCTAGCTATGTTTCAGCAGTGGCACTAAGAAAGGCTGATCTGGGCATCACCAGCCTCACAACAGTCCAACAGCTGATTAAAATAAAAAAGCTCAGCATCAGAGCATATCATTGCACTTCTGTTTTTACTTTTCCAGCCTCCAAGTCTCTTGAACATCTAATTGATCTTTAGCTATTTTGATAATTAATCTCCTGTACTTTGCTTGCTAATTAATAGCACCCAGTGGCCTCTTCTCAGTTAGGACACTGGCTGAAATTCAGAAGTTTGCTGCCTTGCCATATGCAAACCTGCCCCTGGCACACTCAGAGTGAGGTTTTGCCATAAGAAGCACCAAGCCCCAGGCTGTGGCTCACTGGAGCAGTGTAGGCAGGTGGTGGCCATTGGTGCCCACTGAGGATCCTTCCAACACAGGAGGAGCTTGTCCTCTTCAAAATCTACTTGGCTGCCAAGTGCCCAAGGGATGCTGCAGGGAGGAGGACCTGCATCTCCTGCACTCGCCCAGCCCCGGCAGCACTTTAGGCTGTGGCCAGCACAAACCAGGGGTCAGTGGGATGTAGCATGGGGAGGAGAATTGCTGTGCCCCTGGTGAAAGAAGCAGAGAGGACCAGCCCCAGGCATGTACCCAAAAGCAAAGGCACTGTGGGCCCATACACCTCCATCCATGGCTTCCTGCAGAGCTCCCGGCTGCCCCTGCAGCAGCCACAAGGCCTGGCCCTGCCTCCCAACACCTGCCTGCATTTCAGTTCCACTTCACGCTTTTGTGAATAGGTACGACGGACAGAGAAACCTCCTGACTTAAAGCTTCCTCTTCTTCTCTAATATTGATGTTTTTACAATGCCACCAGTCACACGTACCCCGTGATGGTACAAAACACAGTTTGCTCCTCCAGACAGCGCAAATAACTTTCTACTTCCCTCTTTTCCATTCTGTATATATTATTAAACACTTGTCAGAAACCTGCTGGCACTGCACAGTGCTTGCTTGGTCCTGTGTCAAGATCCAAACCTCATCCACTGGCCAGGGCAGAGCTACTGATCTCTCAAATTTGATATCTTACATCCGTGAGGAAGAGCATGATCAGACACATCTGCAAATGCCTCCTGCTACATTTGTAGTGTAACAGCCCAAACAACCAACCAAAAAGACCTTAACATAACCCAAAGCTCTAAAATCTCAACACAATCCACCCAAGGCTCCCCAGGTGGTGGTTACCAGAGGAGTTACCTGCATTACCTGGCCAGTTACCGCGATACCACCACATCACCAAATGAGCAAATGAGATATTGATAATAAAAATAGAGGAAATACCTTCTGATCAATAGTTTCTGCTAATACTAAGAATGAGGAAAAGACCATCAATGCAAGCAATGTCCTCTGCTCCATTTTGGAAAAAACAAATTTTCAAAAGAAATCTCTATTTATCTTAATCAGTTAATGAGTAACTTGTACTTGGGGATATTACGTAGACTTTGAAGAGACCCAGAAATTTAATATTTACCCATTAAACATAGGTAAAACATGGACTTGGTTAATGCTTATTTTTCCAACAGATCTTGGCTGTTCAACATAAGAATTTTAATGTTTCATAACACAGAAAATTAAGAAATCCCTATGTTGTTTTTTTTTAAATTAGATTTCACTGTGTCACATGAAATCCCTCAGGCAGATTACTTGGTCTGTGCAACAAGCTGCAGGAATCTCTATCATATTCCACAGTAATAATTTGAAAGGGCACATCCTTAACATTATCACAAGCACTTCAGAGATTTGGAGACTGCCAGGACAGGCAACATTCACATGAGATATTACAGCTGGTACCTTTCTCAACCTTTGTGCCTCCCTGCACAACTGGTCCATGAGAAGTGAAGAGCAGCACTTGTGAAACAGCTCCTTTGGCTTCCTCTGACAAGCCATAATCCTTGGTAGGTAATGCCATTCATTGTCATAAATTAACACAAAGATCCTGTGGAAATACAAGCATCTATGTTTGCTTCATGGCTATTTTACAAAGTGTCCATGTGGAGAGCAAGTGGCCTCAGAGTTGCAAGGAAAAACCAAAGCAGAGCTCAATAATTTATTACTTACCAGATATCTACAAGTTCACTACAAAGAATGTGCTAAGCACAGCCTGGTCTTACAAGGCTTGTGCTTTAAGTAACTCTTTAAAAAAATAAACTTCATTCCTCCCAGGCAGACTGTTTATACCACTTGCAAATACCACATCCTTTATAGCAGGACATGTAAATATATATATTTTAAAAGACAGAAAATTAAACTGCTATACATTCTATTAACTTGTACAACTCGTGTAATGCTTTAATCCCTTAAAATACACAGGATTAGACACTTAGTGGCCTAAGAGCTGCAAGAGCCAAAGCTTTAATTAAGTGGATCTGTCAACAGTTTTCTAATGCCCACATGTAAAATCACACGGATGTTAAAGAGCTGCTTTCACTGCACAGATTTAGGCTGCATTGTCAGCTCTGCCCCTCTCATTTTTTAGATGAGGTCCACATTAAAAGACAGGAAAACTAAAAAAGATCCCCAGTCCTTATTGTCACACTTGGAAGCAGCACAAGTAATTGAACTTGACAGCATCCTGCAAATGGAGCTGTTTGCCTAATCCCACGTTGCTGGCAGATATCTTACTTGGCTTCCCTGTAGAATCTGTGTGGGACACAGAGGTTTCTGTGCTTTGCTAAATCAGCACCAACATATCCAAAGCAGGGTCTGAAATACAGCACCCCCCTGTCCTTTCTACTCCACCTGCAAACCTGCAGGTCAGGCCCCAGTGTTGCACAAAAGAAAGCGACAACATTTTGCCCCACTTGTCCCTCTCCACCATTTTTATAACTGTTGAACAACCTCCTGCCAACGTTTCATCACAGGTTAATTAGGGAGGGTTTGTTAAACCCAATGCAAAGGCAGCTCCAACGTTATCAGGGCAGGAATTTTTTCCACCATGACTTTTTTCATGCTCTGGAAGAATCTTTCTTGGGAAAAGGCTCTGCCTATGTGCCTGTGAGGAGGAGCCTGTGCTCCATGGAGAAATTGTGCCCACTAGAGAGAGGAGGCAAGGTCTGGGCTGCAAATAATAATCTTTTAAAGTAAAAAAAAACAGGGCAAAGCAATGCACCAGCATGTCTTTAAGGAAGCTCTCGCCTTAGAGCCAAAGGATTTGTTGCTGCCTTATGTGAGCTCCTCCCCACAGCCTCTCTGGGATTTGTGTGGACATTGTCACGTTTTATCTGTCAAGTGTTTGGGACACAAAAGCCAAATATGACACATTTCATGCTGCATGAAACCATGAGAACTTTGGCATCACTTCTACCTCTTAATCAGGTCTAGCCTGTGTAAAAAGTAATTTCTTAAACAAAGGTGGCACTTACCTTAACATTCCCAGACGTCCTGCAGAGACTCAGGGTGTGTGGAAAGCATGGCAGGTGCCCACAGAGATTCCTCTGTTTAAGCGCAAATATCCGGCTGAGGGGAAACATTCCAGCGTTTAGGAGAAAACAGGTTTGATGTTTAATGCAGCAAATCAAGAAGTAAACAGCATTGAAGAAAACCAACTTCCCCTCTGAGTGTGCCGGTGTTGTACAGAGACACTCCTTGGGTTCTCATCTCTACGGTCAGGCAGGACATGGCGGCTGGGTCTGTCACCCCACTTCTCACTCGGTCCACTCGGACAGGAGGAAAAAAACCACTGGGGAGCGAGCTGAAATCCCTCCCTCGGTGCTGGGGCACTCTGAGGGCCGGGCCTCTGCCCTCCCAGCTGAGCTGCATGAAGGGAAATCATGGCTTTGCTGCCCTGAGGGGTGTGAGGGGAGAGATGCGAGCGGGAACCGTGAGGGGACAGCCGTGAGCGGGAAACCGTGAGGGGGAACCGTGAGGGGAGAGCCGTGAGCGGGAATCCGTGAGGGGACAGCCGTGAGCGGGAATCTGTGAGGGAGAACCGTGAGGGGACAGCCGTGAGCGGGAAACCGTGAGGGAGAACCGTGAGGGGAGAGCCGTGAGCGGGAATCCGTGAGGGGGAACCGTGAGGGGAGAGCCGCCACCCTGTGCCATGCCGCCACCCTGAGGGCCCTCGCCAAGGTGCCACTGTAGGCAACACAAATTTGGGTGATATCTCCAGGTTTCTGTGCTGCCTCTTTGATCAGCTCCTCCTCAGCTCCCTCCTGGTGAGGGCATGGTGTGAAGAAATTGCACTGACATTGAGACTGTGTCATCAGGGTGTTTGTTCTTTGTGTTTGACAGACAAAATCATCGCCTGTAGAGACAAAGTGCCCACGGAATTAATCTGAGCCTGAACTGAAAGGAGTCACCACAGTATGCCAAGCTGAGTCCAACAACCTTTTTTTATTAAACCATTACAGCAAACATTGTCCAACACACAGAAAGAAAGCATGTAATAAAAATGAACACGGAAATTTTGCTCTTTGACATGAGTATATTCCCTACTTAAGGACTTACAGTGGAAATTAGCTACTTGAGCCTACAGTGACTTTAGTGTAAGGAACAGAAATTTTGAAAAATGTTACAACAATCGTTTGGGTGAGACACGTCCAGCTCCACTGTCAGCCAAAGACGCTCTTGGCTGGCTCGCTCTTCGGTTTCTCAAAGACTGTTTCACCCCCTGTCCGAGCCTGGCTGAATACAGAAGGCGCTGCACAGCCCATTTGTTCTTGGAAAAGAAAACCAGGAAAGACAATCAGTGAAGTACCACACAAATTCAGGGAGTAAAACTAGTGCTGCTGAAACACATATATACACATTTTGTAAATACTTCATCTGTCCATCAGATGAACAGTAGGCTGCTGCTCCAGAGGTGACCCTTTCACTTGAAAAGGGCAATTAGTCAATGTTTTACTCTGCTTAATTGTTTCCAATCAAGGAGACTTACCACACTGCCTCATCACTTGGTAGGTTTTGGATTTAATTTCCTGGTTTTTGGCAAGGTTTCCTCTGGCTCCTTTGAGGTCTTCTTCCTTCACTGGAGGACGCTTCTTTTTCACAGGGGCTGGCTGGGAAACAGACCCACACATCAGTATTTTGTGTTCGAAGCACAGGGCACAAAGCTGCCTCAACCCAAAGGCTATAACATACAGAGTTGCTAACAATATTTCACCTATTTCATTTCTGAGATTACATTCAGCTACTTCAAATCTTCACATAATCACAATTTCACTGCCCTTCCCAAAATCATTGTTATCATTCTTACTGTTCTGAAATTGTCTTATAGTACAGCCTTTGAAAGAGCAACGGACTACTTGATTTTAAAAAAGAATTATTTTATTCTTAAATTTTCTTTGTTCAGCCCTGCCTGCTCATTCTGCAGGTAATTCAAGAATATGTCCAATATTTGGAAAGGAAAAATCACTTCATTACTAAATTGGACTTATGCCTAGCCTACTTACTACTTCTTTGGGAAAATGGTCAGAGAGATTCCGAATCTGGACTTACTTTAGTTGGAATAAACAGTTGACCCATAGTTATCAATCTTAAATTTAAGGACCAAAAGTATCTGAGCACTCCAACAGGGCTCTCTACTGAACACATCTTAAGCACTGGACTTGGAACCCAGAGAAGGAGAAGGAAATCTAATACAGAAACAGATGCATCATCAGGTGGTGCACTGCAACAGCCAAGTACTAATCTGTTTACAGTTTATCCCACTACAAGGAAATAGGGATAACATTGCTTCATACTAGCCTATCCCTATCTTTAAATTAGCACTCCAAAGTCAGACACAACCTCACTCTGCAGCAGCCAAGACCATAAGCATTCCCCCTTCAGTTTATTATTTCATGGTCAGATTTCCAGTGTCCCACCAGGCAGCCCTTGTGGCGAGATAAAGGGGCACAGAGATACGATTAAAAAGAACAGAAGACCCCCACACTCCATCTCTAATAGATTTACACACTGAAACATCAACAAGAAACTTCTCTGACCATCACTACGTATAGAGGGCTTCTGATATTTGGGTTCTGGCAGGGCTGGAGCCCACTCAGGCACTTCATGCTAAAATCAGATGTGGAGGGAAAAAAGTTCCTCAAGGCCTACAAATGGCTGGAGCAGCGAGTCCCAGGGAGCTTGCAGGGACAGCACATGCGTGGCTGGCTCTTGGTCGGGTGGGCTGGCTCCACTGCAGCCTTCAGCACGTTTTCTGCCTGCTGCAAATTCCTGGGAGCACTCAGAATAGCTCACTGTCAATCCCACTTGCATGTGTTGTGGGAAACAAAACATTTACGAGATCTCTGGGGAAAACACTCATGAGTAGCCAAAGCAAGCGAAGGGAAAGGGCGGCAGCGAACCCTTCAAAATTCACAACAGCTCGTGCATGGTTGTTCAGCTGGTGCACCAAACGTCCCCACAGCCAGGGTGTCACCTGTCCTTCTGTAACGACAACTGGCACATGATGGGAACAGTCCCTCATGCCCACGGCATGCTCCACAGACAACCAACCCAGGAAGGGAAAAAGCCCCTTGCTTTATTAGCAGAAATGTGAAATCTGCAAAGGTCCTTCACCCATTATTAGCAATAGACAGTAACTGTGAGGCTTCTTCCCACTGGGACAACAGAATTCTTGTGGACAGGGTGAGGAAAGGTGGTGCTTGAGATGCACAAAGATACAGCCAGGCTGAGCAGAGCTCTTGAATGTCACCCAGTCATTTTAAAATAAACTGTCTCATGCTTTGATCACAGGAGGATTTTCCAGCAGGACAGTTGCTGTGGATTAGCTGGCCCCAGCTGAAGAGCAAAGCTGGTGCACAGAGAGGTTATGGTGAGTCCTGGCCAGCAGCTGCCACTGTCGCAGCCCCACCACTGCTAATTTGTGAGCAGTTTGCCAGGAGCCATTCCCAGCTGGCACAGAAGTGAAGCCTGTGCTTTATCTCCTCCTGTCACAAGTCAAAAAGTGCTACTTTACAAGACACACAACTGGGTTTTCAGTCCCGTTTTCTTTGGAGTAAAGAAAATCAGCTGAACTGAGTTACTCTCTGTGGCTGAAGAACTGTGCTCTCCTACCCTGCCTGTGCTCCTACTCTCCATTCCACCCATCCCATAAAACTCTCATACAGAGGAGAGCTCTGCCAGGCACATGCAGCCTGTGTTGCAAATGTAACATTTATCTGCAACCTCAACATTTCTGAGCTAATTTCAAGAGCACTTCGAAACACTGATTATTGCGGAACACATTAAAGACAAACCATTAGTTATAAAGTGAACATAAAAGTGTACATTTTATACAAAATTTCAGTCTCAAATATCGTATCCTAACAGTTATAATTTTCAGTCACACTCTTTTCTCATGCATGTTAATACATTGAGCTTTACACAGTAACATTTCAGCACAGCCACCTCTTTTCAAAACAGAATTTCAAAATCACTGTCTGAGAAAGCGTATTGGAAAGGCAGAGATTCCTCCTTCTGTGAAACATCCCAAAGCAGAGCAGGGGAAATGATTTTTCCCTTTCTACACAAATAAAAATATTTAAGGTAAACCAGAACATTTTAAAGCTGAATTTATTAACCATGTAGAGGGCAGCTGCTTTCCTTCTTCACCAAATAACCTTTCCTAAGAATGCACTTGTTAAAATACTTTAATCACCCAAGTCACAGAGCAGAAAAGCTGAATTCACTGGTTAACGAGAGGAACTCACTAATAAGCTTTTCCAAGCACAGCATCCAAACCAGTAACAGGTTTGCCAGGCGCTGCTCTGAGGGCAGGCAGCGCACAGATGTCCCTGTACCTGTGACATAACTGCGGTGCTCCCTCGCTGAAATCCCTCCCAGGTCGTTCCCGGCTTTGATTAAATCCAGCCCGTGAGCTCTGCGAGCGCCTGTTGTTTTCCTGGACTTATATAGAGCATCTGAGTGAAGTCATGAGCTGGGTCATGTTCCCAAAGCAGCGCCCGGGATGATTCAGGTTGAGGGAGGCTGTTGTTGTCGGGAGGTTTATTCCTGGCGATGACTCGGGCGTGCAGCATTCACCGGGCTGCGCTGACGGGGGCAGGCAGCTGCGGCAGCGGCACGCGGGGAAGCCTGGTCCCTACAAAAACGCTTCCCGGGGAGTCCGCTGGGGCTCTATTTATAACTTTAAAAGGCAAAATGTTATGGACACAAAATTGACTCTGAATCCTCTTGGGGGAGAGAGGGGGGAAAAAAAAGAGTGGGCATTTGTTTCCCAGCATAACAAAATATGTGTTTTCTAAAGAGGATATAACCTAATATCCAAAGCATAACTGCGCCCTGAATCACTTTTGCACAGGTATCTTTAACAGGAAAGCATTGAGACTCTTGGAGAGTTAATAAAGGAGGGTATGGTTTTACCTTTACAGTTCTATCACTGATCATCCTCTGGTGTCGGCTCTCACACAACAGAGAGAGTAAAATCACTTTCTACTTCCAGCACTATTAGCAAGTTTAACCATTTCACCCACACCTGTACAGGAACAACTTAGACGGAGATAAACTTGGTGTTCCCCACTGCACATGCTGACAATAGTAAAAGCTTTCCCAGAACTTTTAATATTTGTTCTCTAAACAATTTTTTAATTAAGTGAAGCCCTGCCACCTCTGAGCATGAATTCTATTTTTCATTACTGGGAGAAGGTTGGGTGGGAGATTGTTTCCCTTTTGGTTTTTTACATTAAATCTTTATGTCATGCAAAAAAATCAGCTTCTGTGACTGCACTCAACACCTACAAAGAACCAAGACTCCAGCCGGGTTGGTTAGTGTGAGAAAGGCAGCCATGGCAGACCTCCAAACACCTTCCACTAGAGACATCAACTGTTGTGGTGGTAGAAATCTGCCCTGGCCTTTCCTCAAGCTCCGCCAGTGCTTTTAGGGTACAGAGAACCACAAGAGATCACAAAAAACTTGTTTTTTCACTATGAAAACATGACATCGAACCACAGCTCTAGCACTGTACGAGCAGGACTGTGGGATCTGTCAGCTGTGAACTACTCCCCAGGCCTCCCAGTGCCCAATCTGCCTTTAAGCTGAACTCTTTCCAGGCCTGAGATCTTCTCCTTTATTGGGGGAATTATTTGTAGGCTAAGAAGCAGTTTGGATGTTATGTCCTTAACCATTCCTTAGCTTAATTTTCTATTTTAAACCCATGGCTTAGTAACCAGAAGCAGCATTTCTGCAGAGCAGCAGTGCCCTTAGTCGGCCAACAAAACAGAAGAATAAAACATTGACTTTAGAAAAAACCAGACTTTTTTTTCTATTGTACAAAGTAACAGTTCTCTTCTAAGATGTTTCTCTACAGTCCCACAAGTGTCACTATTCTGACTATTGTGACAGGAAAATAGCATTCTGCATGTTTAAAGCAAATATTTAGAATTCAAGACACTGAACTATTATTTTCCCTTCAGCTTTCAAAATTGCTTCAGTTAATTGGTACTGCATATTCCTCACTCAAAAGCAAGAGAGTTGTGCTTTCATAGCAATTTCATCTATACAAACAAAATCATTACACAAACAAGATCAGACCACTCGAACCTTGCTTGCCATTTGGGGCAGGTGAAGTGCTTAGAGAGGCAGGCAGCACATCCTAAGGTTTCTAAAACATCCCAAAGCCTGGACAGTTCTGCTCTTTTCAATTACACATTTCCTAAACAGGCACAACCATTTCCTTGCACAGATTATGGGCTGTTTTGCCTCACAAAGAACCCAGCCTAAATCTACAGTTACATAAGTAACATTTTAGAGTAGAAATCCTGTTCACCTGGTTGAGGTCCTGAGATCTGTTAAGTGGGACATGAATCACAATGGAACAAGATGGCTCATTTATCCAGTAGTGGCTATTAAAACCACAAGCTTTAATCTTCCACTGCAATAGGAATTGTGGAAAACTCCTTTGCTGAGGAATGGTTCCAACTAAAATATGGCAATGACCATAGAGAATTTAGTGAATGTATACACGGCTGCCACTGTGGTCTCCAAATCTCAGGGGAGATTTGACTTCTCCTCCGGGAAAGTGCTAACAACCCCTCAGGGGACTGACACTTGGTAGAGTGAAGATTATACTCTGAATTCCCTGTAGGGGTGCAGTGGGTATGGGGCTGCTTGGATGTGGGTAGGTGGAAAGTATGAAAATAATAGGCAAATGTTACAGAGGAGTTACAGAGGCAGGATTGGGTCGATACTGTGCAGCTTCAGCCCTGAAAAAACTTTCCTCAGGGAATGGATCTGAGAGGAGCCTGCAAGGATTCCTAAACTTGTAAACAAAATTTGCAACTTCAGAATAGTGGCTCTTCCTGATCAAATGGGACTTGCCATTAAGGTAAATGAATATACTGAAATTAAAATCAACGTAACAGTGCGCGCAATGAGAGCTGAAGTTAACCTCAAGTAGCAGAATCTGCTTCCCACCAGAGCACACTAAAAACACTGAAACACAGGCACTTTGAAACAGAACAAGTATAAAACAAGTGTACAAATCTGTAATAAGTCAAACTTTATTGTAAACCATTATACAATGTAATTACATCAGATACCCTTAAAAGGTTAAGGTAACACCACTGATTAAACAATAAGGTCCAAACAGAGGGCAGCAGAATACAGCTGTTGGTTTTGCTCACATTGGCTATACTCTGAATTTACTTACAAACAAACCCCACATTCAGTTTGAGACGGATACCCACGCAAGACAAAAACACCTACAAAAGAGTCCCTTTTTTAAAGATACTGCAGTTTTACTTTGTAAAACCATAGTAGTCATTTTCAGTAATTGAACTGGAAACTTCACCTAAAAAAAAGTTTGCACGCCTATGCTGTAGATGTACTCTGACTTGATGTGGCTGAATTTATTTGCTTTCACTACTGGTTTCTCTTGTAAAAAGCACAGCAAAGTTGCAAACACGGGTTAGTCAAGCACAGTGGCAGAGATTCCTTGTGATGCTCAGCTCTGAGCAGAGCGGGAGAGCCCAGGCCCCCCTCCCCAGGCTCGGCAGGAATCGGAGCAGACACCTGCCAGAGGGGATCACTTTGCATTGCTCTAATTTGCAACTCAGTTTCTGAGTTTTCCCTGAAGAAAAGCTATATTGTACATTTTAGTTAGCAACATTAACAGACAGCATTCACCTACTTAAAGTAAGACAAGGGGACCTGAACATATTGAAGCCAGAACTTGGAAACCACATATCAGACAACACCAGTGTTTTAAATTTATGCAGATGTGTCACAGGTCAGATACTAGGAACAGTTAATACATTTAGGTTGATCACTCGTGGTAAATTCCATGTCCACCACTATTTCCGTGTCTCTTCTCTAAGTTACAATCCCTTTCTCTTACTTTGGCATACACTATATAGCTTATTTTCATTAAACAGAATCCTACTTCCTAAGCGCAGCCTGAATTAAACCTTTGCTGTGAGCTGTCCTGAAGTACATTTGCCAGGCAGAAATCTGAGTGACAATTCAAGGATAATGCAAACGTGATGTTGCAGTACCACTACTGGATCAACTCTTTATGAAAAGTCCATTTCAGACTGTACTGCCAATACATTTCAGTGAGTGGTAAGACATAGTGAAGCACTAGGCACACACTCCCTTCTCACAGATGCAAGCCTGTCAGACAAAAGCACTTGTCCTACTCATAATTACTGCAAGAATTCCAATTTTTATCTTACGGAGAGGAAAGCTGCCAATTTTACATTTTCCATCTCTTTCACACTGATAACAAAGAATGTATAGAAAAATAATCAGATTTGTTATTCAGCTAAAATTCTGAATAAAATTATTGTCTCAGTAGAGAAAGTAATTTTTTCCCCTCTGAAGGTTGCTCCTCCTGTTACTACTGTGGTATTTAAAACACTTCTGTGTCTTTGGCTCATAGTGCTTTACCAGATCATCTTGCTAGGCATATCAAAATCTCACATCAAGTGACATTTAAGCACCTAAGACATGAAAAATTAGGCATTCAGAACCTTTGCTATAATCACCTTCAAGAAACTGCTCCCTAGCGCTTTATACCGTTTTGTACTTGGTCAATAAGCTTAAGGTCTGCTCAAAACAAATATTTTTACATGATTAAGGCCATAATTTTATACTGACACTTCACAGACTAAACACGAGACTAGGATAATTTTGATAGTTGAAGTAACTGGAGGAGGAAAAAGGAAGATAAGATGCAAGCTCGTACAGTTAAATTTGTGTGCGCTGCTCAGTTATCTCAGCTGGCGAGGACAGCCATGGCTCTGCACTGGGATGTAGCACATGGTCAGGAGCTTTAGTTCATTATCTGAAATAGAACAAATCCTATGCTAAAAAAAATAAATGTTGACATTTGTGACAAGAGCCAGTCCTAGCTCTTAAATCCCTTTGGAAAAGTGAGCTGTATGAGACTATTCTGTTGATGATTCCTTGAAGTACTGTGCTTTTGGAGATCTGTGCCCGCCCAGTGGTCAATAGTCAAGAGAAGATGAGTCACACAATCAACAAAAAAACCCCAAACCCCCCCAAACCAGAGGCAACACTGATTAGGGACCTTTCCCCATGCCCGCCCCACCACGTCAAAAGAACTCAGGTAAGCTTCCACTGTCATTAGTTTCTAGATTTAGTCTACAGGAAACACTAGTACTGTAACTTATTGCAGTTCTTATGTTTCAGTGCACAGTAACAAAGGTCGGTGGCTCAACTAAAACCTCGGGTTTGGTAAAATGTCCCTTTGAGCCGGTTGGACACCCCGAGGCGTCAGAGCGTCGTGTCCCCTCAGCAGCCACCGGGGAAAGGGATGCTGGAGTAGTGAAAGTAAGCACAGGAGCGCACAGTTCAGTACTTACTAAGGCCCAGTTAAGTGGTCTGGATAATAAATCACATTAAGACCTAGTAAATCTATTAAAAAATGTAAAAAATCTTAAAAAGTTCTGAGCAGTTTTCCAATGAAACTGGTTTAAGGCTTGGAATTTTTCTGGTGTCCAGATACTGCAACAGATTTGCATTTAAGGTCTGTTGTCACCTCTTTGACACATCGCCTTGTCCTGCACAAGGTTTAACTAAGCAAGGAAAGCTGTCAGAAACAATCATTTAAAAAATATGCAAAGCAAAAGATGTCACTGAAAACATGTCTGCTAGGTTTCAGATCACCACGTGTTCTCAATTATCAGAAGAGACACTGAAAATCCCAGAAATGCTGTGGTAACAACTGCACTGTACCCCTTGGTATTGTTTTTTTACTACTGAAGGATAATGAGACTTCATGGAAATGAAATAGGAGAAATTTTTTTTGTTGTTGCTGTTAAGCACATTAACTAGAAGATTGCTTTTTCAACAAAAAACAAGGGACAGGATTGTATTTGCAATATTGTAGCACAACTGCTTCAAGCAGATCACAGTCCTGTACCGCAGGCCCTAATAATAACAACAGGAAAAGTATCAGAAATGTTCCATCTCTTTTGGGTCATTTGAGAGGTATGCACAAGAGACTTGCAGAAACAGAAATTATTAGTCATCCATAGATACTAATTTCACAAATAACTTATCACAATGGATTTTTGTTATATACTAAAGTGCACATTTGTCAAATATGCAAACACCACCTCCTACTGAAAAAGGTATTTTCAAATTATATGGTCAAGAGCACACATAGGACTGCATTTTTTAGTGATATTTGGTGACTTCAGCAGTGACAGAGAGCTTTTCCCTTTGCAATCCCTTTGTCTTAAGTCAGGACACAAGGATAAATAAGGTTTTCACTACAAATCTTTTGACCTGTTCTGCACAAAAAAGGGAACTGCACCCTTTTCTCTGACAAAGAGAATCTTTAAATACAACTGTATGAAAATATAACTTAAATATAAAATAGTCAAATAGATTTGAGAAGACTTGGAAAAAAATCTTTGTTCCACCTATTAGTTCCATAGGTACCCGGTAGCAAGTAAACATTTGTACTTAAAAAAATAACGTTAAGTTACAGCTTGTAACCATAAACTATTCTGCTCTAGGAATTATGCTGCAAAAGCCAGTTTTAGTAATAAAACACACTCCTTTAACTTAGTCAGCTCTGATGCCTTTTTGAGAACTCCTTACTCTGTCCCATCAGTAACCAAAAGTGAAAGATGCTGTATTTGTTTCTCTGATCTTCTCTGACACCTCCCACGCCAATCTCCTTAGTGACTCGTCTGTTTTCCACACATGATGAGGAGACATTCTTGCATAATTGGTCAGTGTGTTTGTAGTGCAACTGAACTGGAAGTCTTCCAACTGCTTTGCCTTCTGTTGGTAGACCTTGCTTCTAAGTCAGTTTGTATGAAAGGGAGATGCAACTGCAACATTAAACCCCACTGACAGAAGTTTTTGCCATGAAACCTGCAAGTCCACAGGCCAAGGAATGTGTCATACGGGCAGACCAAAGCGATGCTTCTTCTTCTTGATGGGCTTTAGGTTGGTCAGTCTGCGCAGGTCCTCCTCGGCATCCGACTCCTCCATCTCATCGTCTGCTGAAATAAGGATCTAAAAACAAATTACAGCTTCTGAGCACATGGATCAGTCATACTCCTTTCTACTTTTAAACTTTTACCTTTTTTATGCTTGAAAAGCACCTTATTATTTGCTCAGGAACGAGCTTACAGAACACAATTCGGATTTACTGCCACACTATCAAACACCAGCACACATCCTATCGGAAGCCTCCAGTAAATTTTGAAGAAGGATGGATGCATATTAATCTCACTACAGCCACTGACTCTGAACACAAAGAGTGATTCCTGCACCTCCAGAACAGTGCGGGCAGCTTGAGAGAATATTTAAGCTCTTGATCCACACTGGTAACAAGGCAGTCACATTACCTGGCAAACCCCATATAAATAGCACTGTTTATCACACAGAAAAGTTACATTAACTTACTAAAGCTAAACCAACTCACCTTCAAAGAAACCACCCATCCTTCAGCTGAACTAAAAACTGCTCACTTAATGTAATTTAGAATAACGTTATGCTAAGGCAACTATGTAAATAATTCTCGAAAATCAGGTCAGTTGCCTCCACCAGCTCCCTCTCACTTCAAGCTATTAACCTCTCTTTGAATTAGAATTGTCTATTAGTTTTGTATTCCCTGGGAGGTTTTTTTTAGAAGCACTTGCAACACAGCTCACCTGTGATATTTACATTTATTATTGTGTCTTCCTGCCCATCTGGAAGGAAATTAATTGCCAGAGAGGTACAACAATGACATTTTCCTTAACTGGTTCTCAACTGCAAATGCTGGGAGCTACTGCTAGAGGTACATGCTCAGAAAATCAAACCTAAGTTGACAGTGCTACAACGAAATCAATATCAGGAGGAATGAATTGGATTGATATTGCATTAATTGCAATAATTAACTCTACATACTTCTGACTCCGACTCCTCGTGTGATGCTGCTCTCCTGTATCGGACTTTACTTCCATTTCTTGAATCTTGTCCTGCTTCCTTTTCTTCAAGTTTCGCTTTTGTCTTCCCTTTCTTCATAAGAAAATTATCTACTACCCAGAACATTAACGCCTGTTAAAGAGAAGGGGAAAACGGCAGTTCAGCTTTCTTCAGAGTACAAGAAACGTCCAAATACTGACCAAATAAACTTGACAATAATTCTGAATTGGCCAAAATCTAAATTTTGTATAGGCATGGTGTCACATGGCTTGTTAGACCTTGCAGGAATGCTCTAGAACTCAGCTATCCCTTTGTGGAAGAGAAGAAAATAAGAAAAGTAGTGACTATTCACAGTGATCATATATTAACTCTTCATGTAGCAATGCTTTACCAGCAGTTATTACATGCAAGGACACCCACTATCTCTGGCTCTAATTCCTAAATCCCAGACTGCTGAAAGAGTATACTTTGGGAAGGATGACTGCACACTTGCCCTTTTCCTCTGCTCCACCACAGGCCAGCCCCTATTAGCTATGGTCAGACACAGGATACTTCACAGAATGTCTGTCCTTAGACCAACTGCTTCCTGGAGCAAATTTCACTGTAATTTTATAATCTCTATGTCAGTATTTCAGTACTACAGTCAATCTACTGAAGTCATCAGGCCAAAGAGGTCTATGAGGCATTCCTGCCCCTCTCCTGAGCCTGGTTCTTTAGCTCCATATAGATTTCAGCTTTGTAAAACCTACATATCCAGACATTTCACCCATTCTTTAACAGCCCTTAAATTAATTTAAGCACCAAGGTACACTGTGTTTTAAAGACTACTGTTAATTAATGAACACATGGCAGAAGGATATCCAAGTAAACATCTCATGGAAGTGAGTTGTACTAACGTTAACAAAGAAGGGAACTATCAGCATGACGATTGCCAGCTCCAGCTGGGGGTTCTCTATGGGATTCAATAAAGCCACCTGTGAAAAGAAAAGGTTCAAGTTCAGCTCATGGCAGTATGAGCACACAGCTGGGTTAGGCAGGGCCATGTTCAGTACGAGCTAATGTGACAGAAATAACGCAGATGAACCAAAAAAGGGCAGCTTGGAGAAAAGCAAAGTATTTAGGACAGCTCATAAATTACCACAGATAAGTAAGTGGGGCTGACAAGAAACTTCTCTCTGTCATTTTTGTTTACAGAAGTCTGAGGAGCTGAGTTAGAATCATCTTGAACATTTTAGAGCTGCTCCCAAGGAACATGTCGCAGATTCCATCTTTAGGAAATTTAAACAGAGCAGAGTTTTACAAAACAGACAGTAAGGAGAAGAGAGTACCCAAAGCAGTCCAGAGCATACAATAGAGCTAACTGGTTTTATGGGCTGTAACAGCACCACTTTGAATATCTGGCTGCACAGAGTCCATCAAAATAAAGATTTATCCAGTCAGCATCAGTGGATTCGCTAATCCACTGCAAATTTCTAAAAGTCTACAGTTAAGATCTCTCAAACAAGGACAGGCAAAGAAAATTCTTGAAAATACTACAAGAATACAAAAACAGTGTAGGCAAGAATTAAAGAGTTAAAAAAAGAAAGAACCACTTAGTAGTTTCCAGGGCACTTTAGACAAGGAGATAGAATAAAATTACAGATATTTCAGTTTACAAAAAGACCCTCAAAATATGATGTGATATTCCTGGCAATGGGTAAAGGCCTCATTAGCAGTATCCCAATTAAACTGTAAGAACATACCACTACCACAGAGTTAATTGGCAATGACTGTAGACAATTATGATGCTTGAGCCAAACCCATAAACACTACTGGAAGTCTTTACAGCTTCCACCTAAAATTCACTTGTCTGTAAAATGCTGTAAAAACACAAACCTCTTTCCACTGAGGTATAAGCAGCACTATGATGATGATGGTTTTCTCAAATGTCATAATCATTATGTACAGAGCACACTGGCCCATCCAAGCACTGCACTGCAGGGGGTCACCTACAAGAAAGAAGAAAAGTTCAATTTATGCATAGGTTTGATTTTACTTCATAGTAAACATCTCAAAAAAGCAGTATTAGAAGAGGCAGCAGGGCAGCTAAATTCTCTAGAAGTGCCTTCTCCAATTGCTTTAGTGCTGCTCCTTCCCCTCCCTCAGCCTCATCCCAGCTTTCAAAAAGTATCAGTTTCTGAATTTAACAGGACTCTGTCCCATTCAGCAGTACCTGCGATATGCTCACACTGTTTCATATAATCTGATGAAAGCAAGATGAATAAACTTCCATTGTGTTTCTCATATCATTAATTTTGACCATCTATCATGACATATTAAGTGTCTTAAAAGGGAAAATTTGAGGGAAACATGGGTGGGGGAAAACACATTTCTCTTCAGTCTAAGTAGAGCTATGATTTCCACCATTGTCCCTAGGCTACCTTAAACATATTTTTCCCCTCTACAAAGTTAGTTACCATAAGTAACCAACTGAAGCAACAGGTGCAACAGCTGCTGTGAAAAATTTACTGAACAAAAATTAGGATCATATTTTAGTTGCAATATGAAAGGCTTTGAAATTCTGCTGCACCTCAAGGGCAGAGTGAGAACCTGAGTGCAAGAAATTATCTACCAAGACAGAAATAAGACCACAAATATTTGAACAGAAAAACTTATGTATACTATTAGACTCTTTGAAAGAAAGCAGAGAAGAAAAAAAGAAGAAAAAAAAAAAGGGAAAAAAGAGGACTGGTAAGCCTAACAAGCTTTGCAGGTGAGCTTGAAGCTGCACTTCACTAGAAAACAAAAGCAAGCTCTGGCAGGGGGTGGCAGATCTTTAGTCTTTGCAGCAGCCTCTGCAGTCTCTTCAAAGGCAGCTCCAAACTCTTAGCCTGGGGATGAATAATGGGCAATGGAAAATCAGATGCCTTTATGTGTTTGTAATGCATAATGGACAGTTGCTGCTTCCTTTTCTGGAACACTTGTGAAAGGCTTTCAGTATTAATACTTGGTAATAGTCTGAGACTAGTGTTTGCTGCTGAAGTGCTACACAGAGAAACTGATAAATCAGACTGGAGTTCAAAACAACAAATACTTCCTAACCCAGTTTTATAGGATGAGTTAGTGACCAACACTCAGCAGTCTGAGAGGAAAGTGATTAAAATGCTTGAGTTTTACAATGATATACTGCAGTTATGGCTTCTCTTGTAAAAACCCAAAAAGTTAGAAATTTGAAAGGGAAAAACATCAGTGGGTCAAAGTCGAGCAACTGTGCTTCTTCTGGAGATACAAGGCCTGAATTAGATTTGAGAATTAAATTTTAGCAATTAATTTCTATACTCCACATTTTTATTGGCATTCTCTAGTTTTTCTCACTAATTAGCAAACATTAAAAAACAATCCAGCATTAGCTACAGCCTTACTACTGAAACTAACAGTTTATTCTAAGCTCTTTTCCAATCTTTATTTAATGCCTAAAATTAAAGACAACTACAACAATTTTGCATCTATTGCAACTCTCAGGAGATTTGGTACCTCCAAAAACTGTGAAACTCTGCACTAAGAGTGTTGTGCACTCTCACCAATGAATGCTTTGTTCCATGATGTTTTTGTGGAGAAGAGTGCTGCTTTCTTTGGGTTTGTTTTTTTTTTGTTTGTTTGTTTGGTTTTTTGGTACATGACTGAAATTAGAAGTTGTGTATATTAAATTCTACTTGAGGATTTTTGTGTGCCCTACTGCACCTACAAAATTATCTCTCAGCTGTAATTACAAGTGGGGACAACAGGGATGCTGCCTACTTTGTATTTGCCAAGTCTTTTGACAGTGTCCCAGTAGTATCCTTGAAGAAAAAGTGGGAAGGCACAGACTGGGCGGATGAAGATACAATTCTGATATGAAGGAAAAAAGCTTTCACAGTGAGAGTGGTTAAACCTACCGGAGTAGGTTGTTCAGATAAAGGGGTTCTTAAATCTCAAACCATGGATAAATTAAAAACTGACTGGACCATGTCCTGAACAACGCACTTCAGCTTTGAAGTTGATCCTGCTTTGAGCAAGAGGTTGGATTGTATAACCTCTGGAGATCCTTTCTAACCAGCTTTTTCTATAGTTTTATAAGTCATGAAATTCAAGTTAATAACATCACCACACCCAGAAGGGGCTCCAAAGAATATTTGGGACATTTGTATTTTGGGACATTCAGAGGTTTGGTACACAAACTCAAATTAGAATTTTAAAGTTAATGTTGAAGCCATAAAGCTCTAATTTAATTTCTAAAGTCTCTTGCAATCGTCTCTTGAATTTTGATTTTATACCTGTCATGTATAGAATAATCCAGCAAATTAGTGGAAATCTTGCTACTGCAAGAAAAGCAAATAAAGGAAGAAACTGAAAAATTGTGAAACTTCTGCAGTGACAACTGTAGCAGCATTTTTGGAAAACGCTGGGCAATGCCAAACTAGTCTATACTTGTGTCTGCCACTGCCATCAGCTGCTTTTGGAGAAGTATGTTTAGAGACAGTTCTGGAACCAAATACCTGTTATTCCTCTGTCCTGTAACTTCCTTCTGTTCCTCAAATCCTGAAAATTTTTCTTAAGAAAATGCCAACTCACAGAACTGTGAGTTCTGTGAACTCTGAAATAAATTTTCAGTAGTTTTGAAGTCAGTGCTATCTACCCCATATGGCTATAAGTAAGTTGCTCTGCAAGTGGCAAATGAAGAGCTGGAGGGAAAAGATGCATCAAATACAATTTCTGAGCTCTGCCATGGAGAGGCAAAACCTAGCAGAGGCCACAGCATGATTCAGTTGCAATAGAGTTTGTAATCACCAGGAGGGATTTATCACCTGTTTTCTACTCGCAGCAACTAAAGTAGCTCAAGACAAGAAGGACAGGAGAACACAGGGAACATTCTTTTCAGTACAGATCATGACTGCTTTTCTCCTCTTTACACACTCAAATATATTAACTGATTCTGCACTTCTATTAAAATCCAACTGCTGATGTAATGAATCTGAAAACACAAGATCAGAGATATGAAGACAAATCCAATAAAATGAAAAATTCTGATGTAAAAAAGCCCTCGAGGGAGCGTCATGCTCCTTTGTTCATAAATCAGACTGCAGTGCTGTTTTGCTGTACAAACAGCCACCATTTATAAATGCTGATATTTTGGTACCCATTCCTTCCTTGAGGCATTTATGCTTAAAAACTATCCTCCATATAAAGAAGAGGCTTTTAAAACCAGCAGGACACTGCTATTTTTGTGACAGCTTCAAGTAATGAATCACCAGGGATCAAGTAATAGAGCTAAGAAGGGAAATGAGCTCACAGTGAGAACTAACTTGAGACAAATGATTATTTAGGCTCTAGAAACACAAACATCACTCAATCACAAGAAGAGACTTGTCTGGGGCTGGAAAGAAGGCTTCTGTTTGTTTTCCCACACTTACAAACAAACTGAAATCACACTGATCTCTGAGCTGAGGACTTGACTGCATTACTCCAGATAAAATGCACCAAGACTCTGATACTTTTCAGTGACCCATGAGTTGGAGAAGAGAGGAGACGTGTGGAGAAAAGAAGGCTGCAGCATTTCAGTACCTGAAGGGGCTCCAAGAGTGCTGGAGAGGGATTTTGGAAAAGGCCATGGAGTAAGAGGACAAGGGGGAATGGCTGCCCAGTGCCAGAGGGCAGAGTTAGATGGGATATTGGGAAGGAATTCTTGGCTGTGAGGGTGGTGAGGCACTGGCACAGGGTGCCCAGAGAAGCTGTGGCTGCCCCATCCCTGGCAGTGTCCAAGGCCAGTTTGGATGGAGCCTGGAACAACCTGGGATAGTGGAAGGTGTCCCTGCCCATGGCAGGGGCTTGGAAGGAGATGGTCTTTGAGCTCTTTTCCAAACCAAACCACTCTGATATTCTATACTAAACATCCATATTTAACTTCAAAATACCAAGTTCTAAACACACTTGCAACCCCACAGAACTGCATTTTAGTCCCCTCTTCTACCCTACTTAATTTATTTTAAATAATCTTGTAAAAAATAAGGGTGTTCTTTGGGTCAAACTGAAAAATTTTAAATAAACTGGTGATATGAGGGTTTTCACTTCAGAAACAACAGGGACACTTACCAGAAGATGACAGCAAATGATCCAGTGCAACTTGTC
Organism: Gymnorhina tibicen; assembly: GCA_013399875.1. Taxonomy (NCBI): domain Eukaryota; kingdom Metazoa; phylum Chordata; class Aves; order Passeriformes; family Artamidae; genus Gymnorhina; species Gymnorhina tibicen. The sequence continues at coordinate 98,115 of VXAZ01008547.1, read as the reverse complement.
CTTTTAGATGGGATTTCTCACAGAGGGCCTAACCTTACTGCACAGCCAAAACGAGTAACTTTCCATCTGCTCTCTAATTCTCTCTATACCAGAAGCCTCTTCCACATGATTAATGGAAACACAGATTTGCAATATGCTTTAAAATAGTCTCTACAATAGCTTGATTAAAAACCTAACACGCTAAGGGCAGGACAGCACATTAATAAAGATGCAGAAAAGAAAGTTAGTGACTATTAAAATGATCTGATATTAGAAAGAACAACTAAGTAAAGAGGGTTTATGTAATTTCACACATCACTTATACACACACACACAGGAGAATACTCAATAAACAGGTTCAGGTGTTTCAGATCTCCTCATTCAAAGTGACAATACTGGAGCAGCCACTGGCCACCTCCACAGCAGAACACAAGTTTATTTGTTGATTTTAAGAGCTTAATTACTGCAGTCAGAAATGCCTCATAACTAAAATAAAAGCAGGTTCATTTTGAAAGTCGGTAAGAAACAGTTAAATTGCAGGAGAGTGAATATACTCCCCACATCTCCCCATTCACCCAGACTGCTTATTGTCAAAAGAACATTAAAATGGGAAAGGACACCAGATTACACACCAAAAAAAAAATCAAAATGTTATTAGGAAGAAATAAAATCTAATATCTGACATGACTACAAGTACCTACCTGTAACTGTAATAGATACAACAATTTTTTTTCTCTAAATGGAAACTCAAGTTTTATATGGGCTGAAAGCTGCTCAAACATCTTTAAATGGCTTCAAGCCAAACCAACAATCAGAAAATGGGGCTCTGGGTAAGAGGTCTCACCTCTTTCCTTGCCCCTTCGCCTTCCCTGGGCACTGGTGCTTACCTAATCCCTTAGAGACACAAGTCTGGGGACTGGTCTGGACGAACTACTTACTTTTTTTACATCTAGTGAATTTTTGATGCTCTCTTGGTCAATTTTTAGCTCTCTCGGTCAATTCCCTGAAGAGTCAGATATGCACCAGTCCAAGGAAAAGAGTGGAAATACTGGACTGTGGCATGTGGGATAAAAGCAGATAAACAATGTTGTGGCAGTGCTGATTTAAACAGCTTAAGTGGCCATAAACTGTACCCTAAAAGATACATATTAAATCTATATAAATTCAACATGTCCTAATGGTATAGGCAGTTATTTCTCCTAAATTGCTTGTCATCATCTCTAAACCTCTGACATTAAAGCAAATAGCAATTAATGCTATTTGATTGCAAGGTTCTCAAGCTTCTAAAGTGCTCCAATTTCACAAGGCCTTTATTTATTCTTAGTTCTGTCATTAAAACCAAAGAAATCTACAAAACCAAAATCCTACCAATAATAATTACAAAACTGCTGTGAAAGCTCTTTATTTTTTAGGCAAGCATTTTTAACTTTCTTAAACCTTTTTCCCCCCAAACCACTGGGGTTTTTGTTTTTCTCTCTGATGAAGAGCCACAGTTCACTCATACAGCAACATCTCCTTCCATTCCTATCTCAGAGAGAGCTTCAAATGTGATTTTTAGCGTGTATACAAAACTTTCATTTTCAGCAACCTGAGAAAAACAGACTGAACAAAATTAAATGTTGATGCTGAGTATGTGTGATACCCAACTGCAGCTGCAAATCCACAACTTCTGCACACCAGTGGACTTCTGTGTAATGTAATGGAAGATAAACTCTGCAACTTCACCTGAAAGTGATTTCACAGGCTGTCCCTCACGCATTTTCCACCAAGGATACAGGCCCTACGTGCACAAGCTCCAGTGATCATTACTTGAGGAGCAGCACAGCCCATCTTGCCACTCCTTTCACTGAAGGGATGTGGCTGCTTAAAGAAGGCTGGCAGAACTCTCGGTCTGTATCTTCAGACAATGGCACGTGGTTCAGTGAAAGCTTTAGCAGGAAATGACCTTCCAGCAATCATTTTTTTAGAAGTGTTTCAGAGTAAATTTATCATGCTGTTATTTTTTCCAGGAGATTACCCAATATCATAATTTGTTGAATCACTCCTTAAAAAAATAAATATTCAAGCAATCATTCCAAACTCAGTAAATGCTCAGAGACTTGCTGAGCTTTCTAAGACAGAAGATGCATGCTTAGATATAGAACTTCAAAGAACCCTCATGACAAGTGGAATATTACAATGATTGTAAAATGATTTTAGGATGAGTTAACCAATTGCTGAAATACTCTGAGATTCTACCCTGAGAATCATTTCAGTGCCAGAACAGAAACATTTACCATATTCCCCGAAGCGAAGGGACTCCCACTGCTGCCATTCCACAATGCTGCTGACGGCACGGATCCCGATGTAGATTAGCAGCATTCCTAATGTGGCATCCAGCAAGAAGTTGATAAGGTACCTGAAAGGAAAAATAGAAAAAAAAAGAGTCAGAGTCCATTTTCTACAGGCTCAGGGTATTTTAACACCATGACTGAAAAAAGATCTGTAAATACGTTGAGAAGCCAGAGTATTGAGAAGAATCATTTACTCACTTCCATAACTACACAGATAGCCTAAAATTTAAATAGTTTTCGAAGTCTCAATATTTTGTTTCTGTCCTTAAAGATCCCAAAACTTTCTAAAAATAGTTATTTTCCAATAATTGTCCTCCAAATCTGAGTTTTAATTAACTTTGCATTAGCCAAACATTAAAATCAAGGCTGAGTGTTTGCAGAGGAAGCTCGGCAATTCCGAGCCTGCACGAGTCCCGCTGAGGCCACAAGAGGCTGCTGTAAGCCCGCAGCAGGAAGGCAGCAGCAGGAGCAGGGAAGCAGAGGTGCCAGCACCTATTCCACAGCCAGTGAGGGCTCCCGGCACGCCAGGGATGCCCGAGATTCCCAGGCACACGGGGCTCACCCCGGGATGCGTCCTTAACCTGCCCACCTGTACCCGGCACAAACAGGACCCGCTGTGCTGCTGCCAGGCAAGTCTGGATCCACTTTCAAACTTAAGAAATATTTTTCCTAACATAGGCTTTGGTTAATGCTATGTGATACTCTTTTCTGCTATCAAGAACCTGTACCCTTGTCTGAGAAATTATCCAGCTCCACACTGTAATTTCTGTTATGCTGAGAACACTGAATAACCTCACTCTCTTGTTTTGCGTCATGTTACACTTAAAAGTGGGATTTAAAAATAAAAATATGTAGACTGCAGAAGATAATGTACATGTCAGTAAACCCTTTATTTTGAAAACACAGCACAAAGATATTTTTAGTTTTAAAATACTGTAATACACTACTGTGCTTCAGTTTTAAACACTGACAATTTTTGACATGCTTTTGTTACCTTACTTGAATATATACTTCGACTTATAAAAATGGAATGAAAGTAATTTGCACCTGCCAGTTTTTAAACCTATCAGGAAATTCTTAAATCTATAGGCAAGGAAAATCCTACAATGATGCCTGGTATTATTGAAACTGTCATAATTATAACTCAAACTTTACAGTAAATGTGCTGAAACAAATGCATTTTGCCTAGCAAAATGCTTTGTGGTGGGAAGAGAAAAGCAGTGTTCTTGCACATTTATACCATGTAGGAGCACAAAAGGAACCAAGGAGGAGTAAGGGATATAAAACAGGCTTGTGCAGCAACACAAGCATGTTCCTTGAGCTGCGTGTCTCCTTTGTTTACCCAAGAACAACAAGTGAGCAGATGCCATTGAAAGGAACTGGATTGGTTCTAAAAGGCAAATTACTGGGCTTTTAAAAGTAATTTCACAGCTTCCATTACCAGCAATGTGTAAGCTACTTTGAGCATGAGCCTTATCAAGAACAAACCCAGGCAATTACCATTTGCTTCAGGAGCTCCTGTAAAGAGCCTGTCGGGGTCTTAGTCATAAAATCTTCAGGTTTAATACACTACAGAGAAATGCTTATCTATTTAGTCACACTGCTCCAAGCGTGACATTGCAGAATTAATTTCTGTACTAACTGCCTGGCTACCAAGCAAGATTTCCCATTCTTAACAAAATGAAAATAATACTGCAGCAGCCAATGTAGGTTTTAGAAGAAAATACAAACACAAATGATTTTTGCTAAATAACCCTGAAAGTAACCTCACTTTATATTAGAGCCTTGTTTTACTACAGTGAACACAACTGGATGTTCATTTCCTTTGATCCCAGCACCTTCAGTAAACAAACCTGAACTGCAATGTGCATCCCAAGTCCTCATTCATTCACTGGAGAGGGACAAGTAGCAAGGCTTTGTCCTTGGTTTAAAATATCTACATACAGTCCAGACTCCTGCCAGACATGAACTTAAAGAGAAGAATCCTGATCCTTGATTAACTAAGCTTAAATCACATTTTTTTTAAAGTGACTGATTTTTACCATGAAAACTGTCTTCTCGGTTCTATCTTGCCTTACCATCCACATACACCATCAAACTCAGCTACAGAACCTCCATAAAGACCAGTTATTCCAAAATTAAACACTCACAGTGAACAAGGGTCTTCTTCTGTAAGGTCTGATAAATAGACGTTTGCAAAGTGGATGAACAACATCCCTATGGCTTGCTTGGAAGTATCTAAAAACCTGTGTAGAGTAAAAACAGTTTTTAAGAAACACAAAATTGTTTACAACGCAACCGGACATAGCAAATTTACGTTAATTAAAACTCCATCTCTATTATTAATTTTTTTCTCCAAATGAGAACATCAGAATGATAGAAGTATCATGGTATTTAGCTTTTATTTAACAATGTTCCATTTGAAATTCTGCCCCTATTTTTTCTAACAATAACCCAAATCATATTAACTTGAAACCTACCACCGTAAATGTAAAGTCTACGGATATCCTCTTGGTATCATATGCATTATCCAAGAGCTAACCCTGACTAACTCCAGCTAAGTCTTTAATAACCTCCTGGAAACAATGAGTATCCCAGCCCTGAGAGGTATTTTGGATCTTTTACGTTTATGCATTTTTAGCAAGCTTATGGCACAGACAAAAATAAAATCCTCATCATGTGCTTGTGGGCAAACAACTTAATAGTGACTAATGAGTCCTTTATCTACAGTATTTCATTTAAAAGCCAGCATATTTTTCACCTGAAAGCATGAAGTGGTTTCACTGAATTTTATCTATAGTGCAGAGCTTAGAACACACTGCAGAAGAATTCCAACCTTGACAGTATTATCTCCAAAGCAGATGATAAAGTCAGAGAGAAAAGAGTTTGTTACTCAAAGGGAAAATATAAACCCCCACTTAGACAGTGATTCAGTATTGACTCCGGCCCTTACCATTCTTTTATCATCATCCTTTGCACAAAACCAAAACTTTCAGTGGATGTTTTATTAAATGTAGAACAGAAGAATCATAACAAAAGTATTCTGCAAGCAAGACTGTGTTCTTTGTATTATACAGAAAAAAAAGCCATTTTGCCTGTTGTTTACACATCTAAAAAGATCGAAACACCCCAAGAGATCCAAATGACATTTTATGCCCAAATTCATCTACCCTCCCTGATAACTGTCTTGAACTTCAATCTCTTCATTCACTGCATGACACAGAAAGCAGAGTGTTGGAGATGAGGCAGGAAGCCAGTGAGTTACTTATCTAATCAGTACACCATGCTATAAATAACAATACTTGAGTCCCAGAACAAGATTCTTTGCTTAAAAATTAAGGGCTATCAGTGCACTTGGCAGAATTTCAGGCTGAGGTAGACTGTAGTACACAAGGATTTTGTACTTATTTTTTCAGTAAGATAAAGGTCAGTGCTAGTTTTGAGAAGCAGCATTGTATGAGAGGAATTTAAATCACTGAAGTCTTGAACTTCAGTGGAATGGCAGCCTAACATACCAGTCTCAAAATTGGTACAGCTTATGTTGGCATTGCTTCAATCCAACAGCTTTTAAAATGTAATAAACACAAATACACTTTTTATACCTTGTATTTTTTATGGCTGATGTACTTGTATCTTTTATCATACTGTTTTCTATTTTATACATGGTAGGATACCAGCAAAACATGGAATTTTATTTGAGCCCAGCTGAGATCTTCTGATAAGCTTATGCAAGTTTGTAGATGTTCAAATGCATCTTAGGGCTACTCTAAGTTTCCATCTTCAGGAAGAAGCACAACTTGAAGCTTTATGTCTAAATGCACATCTCTACAGATTCCTGGAAGTGTTCAGTAAGAAATGTCTAGCCAGGAAACACACAGAAGGTAATCTGACTTGTGTATTTTGGTAACTTTTCTGGTTCCTCACTGACAGTTACCAATTTCTTGTCATCACTTTATTTTAATCACCATACGCAAACATCATCCCTTCAGTTTCTAAAACATGCAAGAAGAAAAGAAGTTAGGAATAAAGCATGAGGAAACTTACCATATCCTCCAGGGACGTCTTTCATGCTTTGGTTCTCTGAAACGTTTTACTAGGGAGAAAAAAAATAAAAATCATTGAAGACAATCAGCAACTTCCAAAGCAACAAAAATATAGAAAAGTGAAAGCAAATCATCTTGCAGAAATGTGACATCCTTCGATGAACCGGATCTTTCACTACTGCACTTTGCTTTATCAAACTCCAAGGATCCATTTTTAAAGAAACTGTCTCCCTTCTGTCACCTCTAAGTTCCTAGAGCTCCATCCTCTGACTGCCAATATCCCTCACATGAAACAATAACCTGTGTCTGACCACCATTCCATTGGCCTGAGCTTTTACAATTGCCCATGCAGAAAATTTAATTTCCAATAGGAAAGCAGGTATTAGAAAGAGCTGTTTCTTTTCCTCACTGAAGCCCCAAGTCAAATTGGAAAGTATTCTCATAATATGGGGCAGTTTATAATATCAGAAAGAAATCAAGTGAATTAGTAGCAGGACAAATACATTCTCTGACAAAATATCCCTATTTTGTGGGCAAAGTGAATTACAAAAGGAAAGCAGTACAGATTTTTTTAGTCTGATAATCCCTTCACAAAAAGGTTGACAATTTTTAACTTACTGAAAACTAAAAATTAAAATTAATGACAACTATACACAAAGGCAAAAAACTATGTAAGTTTGTCTATTGCAGTTTTAATGCAGTTTGTAATGCAAACTGTTTGGGCATCTGATAGAAAGCTCCTCTCATATCCTGCCCAGCTACTTCCATGTACTTCCAACCCATCCCAGGTCCATCTGGAAGGATCTAGATGACTCCTGAAGGAACAACTGGGGGAAAATCGAGGGACAAGGAGATCAAAGCTGTTGCTGATGTGTGAACAGTGGCTGGTCCATACACTTGTTCTGTCTGGTCTGCACTTTGTCCTATCTCCTTAGGAAATTCCATTTCTAACTCCTTCTGGGCAAGAAAACCTTTTTTCCTGCGGGGAACACACACTCAGCCCTGCCACGGGTCAGACCTGAGGCAGGGGCTGTGGCAGCCTCACCTCTGTCAGATCTGGCCTAATATCCTAACACAGATTTATTCTTTAATACAGCTGCAAGATACTAAATCCTTACACATCCCAAAGACAGACCAAAGATGATAGATAATGCAAAACCTTTCCAGTAAGGATGGGTTGTACTTCCTTCTGACCAAATTTCAGTACCACTCACCAGCTCCTTCAACGTAAGCCTTGAAAAATAATTATTTAGGCTCTTATTTCAGAAATCATCTTTTATAAAAAAATAAACAAGCCTTGATTCTCCTCCACCACTTCAAACTGCAGAGATTCTGATTTAAGAGGCACAAACCATAGTCAGGCAAAATATCAACAGGTATTTTAACCTGCTGCTCCAGGTATTAGTGATGAATTTCAGTTCAACATAGGATGCTGTGTGCAAGTCATGCTTGCCCAGCTTACAAGCCTTTAAACCACATTCTGGTTTCTGAACCAATCATAACTTTTTCACAAGTAAGGCAATTTTCCCCAAAGTCAACTGTCCTCATAAAACAATTAAATAAATCCCCTTCAAGGTGGAGGGGCAGCACTTTCAGGGAGCACCAAGCTGCCAACTTGCCACTCACTGTCTATCACTGCTTCTGACAGCAGAGAGAGACTGATTCACCCCCACAAGAAATTAAAAAGTGACAAGACAAAAAGACTGTACATTTACACCAAAGATAAAGTTGTAATAGCAACATTTGCCAGCAGTTTTCCCTGTGAACAGCATGACATAAATATAAAACTTCTGTTAAAAATGAGCAACACTTAGCCAAGTTAACCAGTTTGTTATTTATGACAAGTCCTCCCCAGTCACATTATGGATTCCTTTAATTAGTGGTACTTTTGTGTCAACAGGAAGCCACAAAGCATCACAAAACAAATGCAAGAAACAGAAGTTTCAACTTACTGTGGAGTTAGTGCAAGATGCTTTTTCTGCAGGCAAAATGGAATTAAAATGCTAAGGTATGCCTGCTTTGGGCAGGGGTGAATTTCAAGCTTAGGCTTTTGTTATTGCTATGAAGTTGTGTAACACCTGTGGATTCATTAATTTCTTCTAAAAACTCACAAAAATTCATTTTGGAAGAGGCTATTGAAAAGCAATTCAGCTAACACCATTTCAAATTTTATCCGCACTGAGAAACAGCCTTGGGAAGGTTTGTGTTTCTCTGGCCAACACAATATTTCATCTGAGTTAACATTAAACAGGAGAGCAAGCTTGGAAAGCCTCTGCAGTTGTCTTCTGGGAATGTACTGACTGGCTGATCACACCACAAACACGTATCCCCCCAAATTAAATGAGTAAAGTCTTTAGGAGGTGCAGCCTGATGAATGTGTACCTGTACATTTGAAAGCCCAGTAGATCCATATGAAAGTGCTGTTTTCCCAGCCCAGCTCCTTGCAGCACTGTCTGTGAGCATCAGGTGTTTCTGACAGATGCAGACATTGCCAGGTACTTCCCAACATACCTCTGATGCAGAATTTGAGCCTTCCCAGTAACTAAACTGAGCACAAACCCAACAGGCTGTAGACAACCCCACTGGTAAGATGAGGGTCCTCAGCATGCTCGCTATTAACACATTAATTTTGGAACCAAAAGCCAGCACAGAATCTTTATCGGCAGTTTTTAAGCACCTAGCAAACTGGGGAGGGGAAAGCAATTTTTCCCCTTGCCCTCCCCCAAAAGAAGTCAGGATTGCTGTTCCCAGCCCCACGCCCGGTTTCTCTTGGCAGTCTCAGCACAAACTCGGGCTCGTGCGCGTGTCAGCTGACAGATGGATCTCAATCTGCCGGCTCCTGCCTGCGAGGACGCGGTGCCGCTCCATATGCTCCAGCTCGGAGCGCCGCACTCGCACCAGCAACAATTCGCCAGAGTTAATATTAATTAACTAATAATGTTCAGAATTTCGTGCTGAATTATAAATGAAGAAAGAAGTGCTGCTTGTTTATACATTCGGTGCCAGAATTTTTCAGGAAAGGAAATAAAAACACTTCTGCCAACAAGCGTGTGAGCTGCCAGATGGACAGATAATAGATAAGCATATAAGACACAGTACTGCTAACGCAAAATTCAAGTTCATTGAATTGTCTTCCCACTTCATTGAAATTCTAGGAATAATTAATGCCAGAGCACTGTGGAACGGTTTCTAACACTTACTTTAACATAGTAGTTTTGCAATCAGAATTTCAGAAGACTCATAGGGAAGAATAAAGGCCAGAACAGAGACAAGAAATAAAATAAAACCTCTCCAAATTGTCAATATGCAAAGCAGCACTTGAAATCCAGCCTTCCTCTCCTTCACCTCCTCAAGAAGTCCCACAGGAACTATTTTGCTGATGTGAAGTAACTTCAATATGGATTCAAGAACTCCAAGTTTCTGGATGGCTGGTCTTGTAGCAGCACAAAACTGGCTCATCTCACACCTCTGAAATGTTTCTACATATCATGCACTACTGCATTTCTTAGATGCAGGTTCTGGCAGTTCACAATAAGAATCTTTCTGACCCCAGTAAAGATCAAAGATTTCTCTAGCTCATTAAATTGAAATAAAAAAAAGTTAAATCAACATGTTCAATGTCCTCTGCAGCTGCACTATGACAATACTGCTCTTCTGAGAGAGCTGGGAATTTCACCTGTGTTTCCAGTGCTTCTCAAAACTTTTTCAAAGATGGGTCACAGACAAGGCATGTGACTAAATGTTTCATTTCATAAACCCCCTACACATTTCTGCCATCAGAGCTCAGCAAAGCGACAGCTGAGCTGGCCAAAGAAAGGAGGAGGAAAGGTTGGTGAGGATCACATTTGCACATCACATTCCCACTTCCTCACGTGTGTGGGCAGTTTCAGCTGGGACAGAACTGGACCCTTCTCACAAGTGCACAGGCCACAGGAAACAGCCACAAGTTGCAGCCAGGGAAATTCCAGGGTGAAAGAAGTACAAAATTTCCAGGGAAAGCAATTAAATTCTGCAACAAGTTGCCCAAAGAACATGCAGTGACTTCAGTCTGACAGACCTTGAAAATTCCCCTGGACAGTGCTCCAAGCAAGGGGACATAGGCTGGCCCTTCTCTGAGCAGGAGGTGGGAATAGGTGACATTTGGAGTCCCTTCCAAGAAAAATTGGTCTGTAAGTCTAAAACTCATTTTTTGGTGATCTGACACTTAAAAAGTTCCAAGATTTGAATCAATTATCAAAGGACTAAAGTATGGTTAACTGAAAATCACACACACACATACAGAATTTAACAGTGAGAATTCCCAAGTAACGTGTTTGCAACCAGACAGATCCTCCAACACAGCCCTCACAGTGCAAGACTGCTGGGATCTGCAGGCCACTTTGGTATTGACTCACATGATTTCCAGCATTCATGACAAGTATTACAAGTTTCCTGTACAAGGCTGCTTTGCTCACTGTGTGTGGAGTAAGCTGAAGTTACACCGAGCAGCAGCACCCGAGCTCGGAATCGGATGCAGATTTTCATACGGCCACTCTCAGAGAATGGCACTATTTTCAGAACATTTGGTTATCAGACCATATGCCTCACAAATTTGAACCTGCAATTTCTAACCCTGTAAAAAACTTGTAAAGTCAACTACATATGCGGGCCAGATTTTTATTTTTTAAAATTCTGCTTAGGAAGATTTTGAAAAACACTGTTCTACTTGTTAGTATCAACACTTTTCCCACAACAGTGGGAACCATGTCTGTTCTGAACAAGCATACGCACACTAATAATTCCTGAAAATTCACATGACTATGGAATGACAACTACCAGTGAATTTCATGTTGTGATCTTTATCATTAATTTGAACTTGCCTCCCTTTACTGTTAAAGCAAAGCTTTAAGAGGCTTTTCTTGCCATTTCACTTTTTCCCCTTCCCATTATTTTCTTGGTAGCAGCAAAGTGAGAATAAGTAAATACATGAGATTACATATAAGATTTCCCCAAAATAGAATTTTTCTTTTTAGAATTAACTGCAAGAAACAACATGCCCAATGAGAACAGGCTACAATAATGTCTTACAAAAGACATATAGTGTGCAAACAATGTATCACTCAATTGCCAAAAGCTTTTGACACACACGAGCTCAGCATCTCCCCAGTATCAAAGTTTAAAAAAAAAAAAAAAGGAATTCTGTGTGCATCTGTTTTAAGAGAGGTAATAAACATGATTCCAAAAAGGACCAGAAGAACCAGTGTTTTTGGTGTGCTGCTTGTTTCTCCAGCCCAAAAATGCACTATGCTCTTGGCAATTCAATATTTGCCCTACTGCAAATTCTTCCTTCTATTCCTATGTCCCACTGGCTACATGCTCAAATGCAGGACACCCTGAAAGCCTGCTGCTTATTTCCCCACATAAAGGCCCCAGAATTCCACACTATATTTTTGCTTAAGGACCCAGACTTCTCCACATTTGAGACACCCATGATAGTAAAGTAAAAATTATACCGATTTCCAGTGATATTGCTGCACTGGACAAAGACGCCAGGAACCATGGTTTCTTCACGATGAAAAAGGTTATGGAATAACTCACTCAAGGGAAAACTTTATTCCAGTCAGTATTAGACTGACATACTATGAAGTGCATGAGCCCCCAGCTTTGTCGCCTGGCAAAAAGGATTTTTAAAACTTCTGTACCCAACCCCTTTCTTAATTCCACTGTGCCCTTGGCCTTAATGATTCTGTAGTGTAATTAAAACTGGTCCATTAAAGATGGTCACCCAGGGTGAAACTTTCTGGAAACACTGGACACAATAAAGTTTAATGGCCCAGTCAGGTGGTTATTCAGGGTCACGTCACACTAAAGATGCAGTGTCTGGGCAGCCATGAGGTACCTGCAAACCACAGATCTTATCCCAGCCTCTCTGTTCCACTGGCAGCAGTGATGATAACGTTGTGGTTAAGGCAGCAAAACCTTTGTGGGCCTGACTGGCACTTTTGTAGAGCAGAGAACAAGGGGCTCTGTTTTACTGCAAAGTTAAACACACCAGTGCCAAGCATCCATCAAGCCCAGCTATCTCATGACCTGGGCTCTTTTGTCTGAACACAGATGACATGAGATGACTGAAAACACGGTGTCAGCACTGGATTTTACATCATTTATCAAATGGGCAGAAGTGCTTGCTGGATAAATGCTGGTGAAATACAGTAACTGGAAGTTACCTGTGTAAAAACATTTACTTCCTACCTGCTTCCACAACCGGCTACAAACCTACCTGTAAAATTTTGTCCCTACAAAGGTTTAGTGAGAGCTAAAACTTCATAGTCATTCCCTACAGAATGACTATCACAAAATAAAGCTCCCCTTCACAGCGCAGGGGAGGAGAGGACAAATCATTATCAGGAAAAGAACCCTAAATACTGCTATCTGAGCTTTGAAATAAATCAGATGATTCTGCTGCTTCAGGAAAAGCAGCCAAATGCATTACACGCAGCGGGTGAGTTTTTTATTCCTAACATGTATGTACTTTAAGCTCCAAAAAATTCTGCTAAATCCTAAGCTTGTATAGATTGGCTGTGGGAGAGACAAACCATATTACCTGCATACAACTCAGCCTAAGACAATTTCAGCAAGACTGATCTTGTGCATCCTGGTAGCACATGACAGTGTGGCTCTGACAGATGCATTAACTTGGCTGTCAATAAAAGAAACAAATATGCCTTAGCAGAGCCAGCAGCCCAGACACACCACATCAATAGCCATTGTCATGGAGCTTTTTTCCTTTTTTTTTTAAGGTAAAGCTTACTTTTAAAACAGCTGAACTAACTTAGCAGAGGAAGAATTAGACACAACTTCTCACTTTTGATTGCTAACCTATTTGCTGTCTCCCCAGAGAGAGCAGCACTTTAGAAGTCATAAAATGCATCTACAACACACCCTGTAAACAGAAGTATCCAGCCCTCAGCTTCCAAAAAGCCATGACAATGCCATGGCAATACTAAAAATAAAGGGCTGCAAGTAACTGCTTTAAGAACTCTAAGGTAAACAGCACAAGTAGCTTAGGAAATATTTATCCAAATAATAAAGTTAAAAGCCACAATTCAGTCTTAAGAGACAGGCATTTGTTATCTTTGCATTTAGCATACAGAGCACTGTTGGGTCAAGGTGTGCTCTGTCTGAAAGTCACAATAAATCACAGATTCCCAGCACTTTCAGAGACAGATGCATTTGCTATTCTGTTTCTTTAGCGGGTATGAGACAGTTAAAGCAAAGCAAATCTAAGCTTCCAGTGAAAATGCCCATGAGATTGGCTTTAGAAAGTTAATACAGATCCCTCCTGCAAACACTTCTGTACTCTGAACCAGGTATCATTAAACAACTATCAAATGAAAAAGGAAGGTTGCTAGAAAAACAGCTGTACCATTCCTGTCATGCTAGACAAGCACCCAGTGAAGACTGAAAAATACAGTCTGCTGTGCTCAAGTGGATTTTTTTCTGTGGTAGAAATCAGAACCATTTGGGAAACATGAATTATTTAGTACAAAACAAATAGAATCAATCCATATTAATGTGCACTAAGCAGCAATTTACAATTCACAACACCATTTTCACGTACAGCATTCACAAGATCACTCAATAATACATGAAGCTTTCTGAACGTTATTAGTATGACAACAGATATCAATGAACTTTAAGTCATTCAAGCTGCTTGTTTTAAATCAGCTCTTGGGAACCGGCAGAACTGCCAAAGCACAGCTCCAAACGCAATCACCATTCATTAAAATATTAAGTAAGGCAGAAACTGTAGCAGTTTTAAAAGCAGAGGGCAAAACCTGAAATGTAAGTGCAGATACAAAAAGGATGAAAAAGGAAAACTGTAAAAACTTTGTAAAAAATGATAAAACAGCAAATATGTTAAATCAAGGAGGCCAAAGGTATATGTAAACTGTATGTTCAGAGGCTATTTAAATTCTAAAGTGCTTTGCTTACCAGATTCAGCCTTTCTAGGCTGAAACTATCAGAGCATTGAATTGCAAGACAGACATTTCATACAACACCAACTGTTTTAAAAAGAACAAAAGATACACAACCTACTTTCATACATCCTCTTTACATATGATCAAATACCATGAAAGGAGAGTCAGAGCCAATTAGGCAGACTTCTTTGATATAATGTGTCTAACAGCTAGGTATACACTTCGTAAATTAAATTTATGAAATCAGGATGAAATCATATAACAACTTCCACCTGCAAAAGGCTTCTTACTCCTTAACACCACCAAAACCTAATGCCAACACTGAAAACATACTGCCATAAGTAACTCAAGGTTTTAAGATTAGATGGAGGAGGGTGGGGTTTTTCCTCCTCCCCCCCCAAAAAAAGCTCCTTGGACTATTTCATCTTCTAACATTACAATTACGTTCCAAAGAAAGCATTTAAATCCTATGCATATAAAATAGCATAAGCTGTTAGTCACACCACCTGCCTCAAAGCAAAGAAGGTGTCCTGGAAGATGTTGAATAGCAGCTTGTCCAGCACAAGGAAGAAACTAAAAACAATTATTCTAAAAAGGAACTAAAATTTTAGAGCATAGTATCTTTAAAAATTTTTAGAGACAGAGGATATATGCTGGTAGTTGTGAATGGCTGCTTGTAATTTTAAAGTCATTTTTGTTCCATGGAAAAATCCTGTATTTTTGAGAAAGAGAAAAAAAATAACCAGAGCGAAACAAGAAAAAGCAAGCAAAAGTTGTTTCTGTAAGTAGGCAACTTACTCAAGGGTCTGTCTTACTTAAGCTAGTCTGTCCAAGATTGCTGTGGTGGACCCTATTTGTAGTTACTTCCGCTGCTTCAACTCTTTCACAGTGTCAGTGGAGCAATGGAGAAACCTCTCAAACAGCAGCATTCAAATAAACTCCTTGTCACAAATCTTCACATCCTGAGCATGTTGCAGCTCACAGAGCAGCTGCTCCTGAGCTAGTTACTGTCCCACCACCAGATAAAACAAGGAACTGTAGCACAGTTTTCCTCTTCTCTCAGGAAAGCCAACATATATTAATCGCCATGAGAGAAGGAACGGTTGCTCTTAAAACCTGAAGTAGCCAAAAATATGACAGAAGGTAAAATGACTAAAATTGTATCAAAATGTATCAAATTACAAAACAATGTTTGATTATTATTATTATTTTTTTAAAGTGCAACATCTAGAGGAAAAAACATCATAAAACCCAGGAAAAACCAAGTTTAGTAACTTCCTTGACATGACTTCCCCCCACTGTAGCTCTGCATGTCTGTGAACTAACTCACACCTGGAATTACGAATCTGAACCTTGAACAGTGAGCTATGAGGAATTTGAACTGTAAATCCATTTTAGTTTATTTTCATTCTCAACCTTCCTTACATATGCCAACATATGTATGAGGTTATGACAACAAATACATATAAAATGTGTGATTCAGGGTAAGTGGCAGAAAAACAGGTCTTCAGGATCATGACCATCACTGCGAACAGGTTTAGTTATTCCTGACTAAACCTTAAAACCTCATCCCCACACCACACCACCTGCAAAGGCAGACTCATGCAAGCTCTGAGCTTGTATTCAGTTTGCCAGAGATTTAACAAACTGAGTTTCACAGGGAATAAATTTTGCTGAGATCAAGAAATCTTTCAGAATGCAAAGCATTTCCTACCAGCAGGCATGAGAAAGCAGACCTGATTTTTTGCTTCATCAACAAAATCCACACAGATAAGACCTTGTTAAATACCACTTTAAGAATGCAAACTTCATTAACCATGAAATTAATTTGCGTTCACCACAGAATGCAAAACTGCACCCTGTGTGTCTGTACAAATCAGCTCCTTACAGATTTAATTATAAAACACCAGTCGAGAAGACATTCACTATGCACTTTTAGAGTTAAACACCAGTCTAGCTAACAGTCCAGAAGTTCATCCTAATTAAACACAGCTTCAGAGTTTCTGGATAATTTATCATTTTAATAGTTTACAAATGTCAACATAACTTATCCTTTTTCCTAAACATTTCATAATGTGAAAGACATGTGTAATTATACTTAGAACAACCTTATTACGGGGCCTACAACTACATCCAGCAATCAGCCGCGTAATAAGAAAATGTAACACTTTCTGAGCCAGCAAGACAAAGTAGGGCACCAGACCTAATGAAAAGAGACTTAGAGACTGCAGATTATTTGTCTAAATTGGTGCCTTATTTTTATTGTCTTAACTTTTACTGGCCTGGCATTTCAAGGATAGCTAGTGACACTAAAATATTAATGACCTGACATGAGGACCAATAAAATGCTATTACAATCTATGGCAACTAAGAACTGGACATCTTGCAAGCAGTTTTAATAAAAAACCAGGTTATTTCCTTCATTTAAAAAGGATCAGCTGAGCAGTTCCCAACCCTATTATTACTTGCTTTTATACAGCATGAAATTTGTCAGCAAGATTTGTCTTTTTGTGGAGACTTCACAATGCACAGAATTTATTCCACATAGATGTTCCATATGTTAAAGAGTACCACAATATTAGCATGGTAAAAGAAAGTAATTTACTTTGCTAATTTAGCAGAGTTGGATTTCTTTTTTCTGCTACAGCTCATAGTGCATCTCTCCTATTTGTCTCAAACACAGCTCAGGATGTCACAGAGGCATTGGAAGGACTGATGATTTATTTAAAACAAACAAACAAGCAGCAATGCTACATGGCTGCAAGCGATACCTCACCATCTGGGGATAAGGAAACACTGGATCATTGTAAGGCACAATTTACTTGGCCGTGACCAAAGTGACCTCACAGGGCTTTTCCAAGTCCTGCAGCTACAAACAGACACTTAACCTACACAACAACAGCTACTGCACTGCACTGCGATACCGATCGTCACTAATTGCCATGGAGTGGGCCCAAAGGAGGAAGAGAATAACGCATATTTCCACCATTCTACCATTACTGCCATCACTCCATCCTGTTTCCTCCCTGGCCCCCAGCCAGACGGTAGGAGCTGCCTCAGCCCTTCACTGCCAGGCGGCCAAACCCGCCGCGGACCGTGGGTCAGGATAACGCGTCCCCTCCCTCCCTCCGCACCTACAGCGATGCCGAACCCCCGGCTCCGTCCCCGGGCAGGGCTCGCTCTCGGGCGGGGGGCGGCTGTGACCCGGGCAGGGCTGGCCGCGGCCCCGCGGAGCTGTCCAGGGTCCTGCCCCGACCCCGCCACCCGCCAGTCCTGCTGCTCCCCGGGGAGCTTTTGTCACCGCCTCCTTTTTTAAAATGCTCTCCCAAACCTCGCCTTTAGTCACAGTTCAACAGCACATCTTACTAGTATTTCTTTACCTGCAGACGGATTCATCCTCGCTGCTGTGATACCCAAGAGTGCTCCTTAAACTCGTTCGCAAGCACACACTGGAATGCCAGTTCTGCATTTACCTGGCAAGCCACCAGGAGCTTGCACTTGTGAGAGTTCTAGGAAAAGGAATAAAGTGCGTTTTGCATCTTGTCTGCAGTGTGCAAATACAATGCTGTTCATATTTTCACAACTAGGAAAGCTCCCATTTGATTTGACACTTCTGTGCAAAACACGTTTTAGTATCAGACACACGAAAGACGCTGCTGAGGGGTCCTCAGCAATTCAGGTGAACATGCACTGTGATCACTCAGAGCAAAAACGTCAAAGGATGCAGCATTATCAAGTCAGAATAATATAAAATATTTTTAAGAAGTGCTTTTATTAATAAAGCTAGCAGGCCACTGCCCAGCATCTTAGGAAATGCCATGCAGAATAAACTAGTTGCTGTTTCTCAGAGGTCTGTATTTCACTGCTGATGGCACAGGACATAAATTTTCATATTTTCTAAGTCTGCTCAAGCAGAAGGAAAATTGCTATAGAAAACTACTAAATCATATGGTTTAGACCTTTTGTATCCAATAGCTTATTTTATGCTTTTTTGTTAAAGGAAACTGGAATTACTTCTAATTCCTTCTCCCCAGAACATTATTCCCATAAAATTACTCCCTTCATGCAAATATGAAATAATTCCTCTGAAAAGCACATTTTTGCTAAGGCATTTCAAATTCTACTAAATTACCTAAGATAGCTTATTATGTGAAAAAGCATTTATTCTCCTTGGACAGCTTTTTAAGTGGGAAAACCTTGCTGTAAAGTTAACTGGCATTAAGGATACAGTTTTAAAGGTATTTCCTTTAAGGTATTGTAAGCAAAGAGAGGACCATACAATATATATAGTGTATCTTATTAGAATGGTTTCTTTTTGTTTCATCTGTGATTCTCAACAGCAAGCCCACCTAGTCAATTATTCACTGCACCTGTACCCAATCATTCCACTCTCATAAACCCTTCTCAGCCTGAGTACAGACAAACTGTAACGAAGCCATAAAAAGGGAACATTCTCACACTCTGGTCTCCTTTACAGCATATTTATATTTTCCTCACAGACAGACACAAACCTTCTACCTGCAGAGAACCAATTGACTCCTCTATTTCAGTAATTCATCAATACAACTCTCATCTGATTTCTCAGCCATTCCTAAGTAGCCCAAAACAAACACTGCCACACTCTGATAAGGTAACAATCTTCTGACAAACAAGCTTAGTAAATAAACCACTTAAAACAGTTTGTCAGACAGGGTAAAGGGATGGGCAGTGGGTTTTTCCCCATCTCTTTTCCAGGTTTGGGTAATAAAATGGAGTTATTTAAACCTACACCTAACGTCATACATGTGTGAGAATATCATGCCAACACCCCTCTCTTATCATTCACTACCAATAAAAGCCCAACCACAGAATGCTCAGAAGGTGCTTGCAATTTCAGACAGAACACATGGTATTATACTAAAGTATTTAAAACCTGCTTTGTGGCTTCAGGAAATAAACAGAAATATCGCACCAAGGAACCTCAAACACCTAAGCAGCAAAGCCATCATTTTAAATCAAAATCCCTGTGAAGTAAGATACAAATATGATAGCAGCAAACTTTGAAAAAAATCTTATCTTTGGCCTAGTGACCTGTAGCATAGCAGACATTTCTTCCATCAAAGGAAACTCATTAAGACTTCCTGTTATGAAGTGGCTTGGCTTAAATAAACCAGGGTGAAAAACAAATGCGTATGCAAGGCCAGAGGGACAAGAACAAAATCAAGTAATACACTTAAAACCAGCAGTCTAACAGGCTTGAGAGTTAGTGACCAGAGTCCAAGAGGGCTGCAGTCCCTGCAGACTTGCCAAAATGAGGTGTTTTTTCATCAGTTAGTTCCCTTGGATAGGGAGTGAGAGCCTGTGGTCAGGAGAGACCCAACAGAAGTTATCTCACCCAACTTCAGTTCAGGTTTTGGTGTACTGGAACTTCTGTAGCACCTGGGTAGAACTGCTTCACACATCTTTAGCCTCACAGCTGAACAGTAAAATTAATGCACAGTAATTAAAGACAACACACAGGTGGGCTCTGATAGTATTAAGTATATTCAGTATTGATTCAGACATCAGAAGAGGACCTCCCTGCATATGTTTCAGACTAAGGAGTGGATTTGTGAGGCCTTAACTTACAACAATAAAAACCACATGCAAACTTCTACTATTTTAAGGGGGATAGGGAAGCTCTCGTATAAACTCAGAATTGATGATCACTAGCTAAAGCACCTTCTACAAGAAAAAGATTAGAGGGTTGTGACAGGTTATATCTGAATCTGAAAAAACCCAGAAGGAAGTCACTCATTTAAATGGTAAGGTGGGGTGAGTGAGTGAAACTGATCCTCATTCCCTGTGTGTCACAACAGGGCAGCAAGAGCTACAAAGAAAAGGAAACCTAGGAATTAATTTCAAACGAACATTTTGTCAGCTCAGAGCAAGAAATTCACTGTTCCTGACACTTCTCGGTTGTGCCAATTCAGTAGTGAGGGAACACACAAGGTGGGCTGATAATGTGCCTGGGGTAAAAGCCTTTCCTACAAGTACCAGAAGACAGTCACAGCGGAGCAGTTCCCACGCTCCCCCTGGCAGAGAGCCACCACATCTTCCACAAACTAAAAACCTAATACTGAACACATTTTAGCCCTCAAAATACGAAGTTTGAATGATGTCATTGGCACAGCTTTACAGCAACTGAACAGGGCCATGAACAAAAAGGTGGCACACTGGAGTGTCAGATCTTAAATAATTTTGCTTTAAGAACAGTCCTTCAGTTATTTGTAGATGAACATCCAGCAGTGAGGCACAGAAAAGGTCCTTCTTCTCTTACAGCTTATGTTTAAAAATATTTTCTTTTTTCTACTGAATGCAAGCATGGTAAAATTTATCTAGAAAAGGACATGTCTGGGTCAGCCTTTGATTTAGCCACTTACCAAAATGTCTTATTCTTTACATGTCAAATCGAATATTTTTCAAAGACGGACAGTTTCTCTGCATAAAGAGCAATTGTGCAATGTATCTCTGGTGCCACTACTTTAATTTCTTTTACTACAGAGAGTTCAGTACCATTAATCACAACCAAAGTATTAGAACATCTCCTTCTAGTGTTTCCTTTCAAAAAAAAAAAAACCAAGAAGACAAGCGACTTCCTCCTTATTAAATTTAAATACCAGACAGTCATGGGTCTCCAGTTCTTTTATTTTTTACAGACAAGAGCTGGAGAAATGATACAGCTGCACACAGAGAATTACTGCTGTTCCAAAGGGACCTGACTGCAGTCACAAATCTCAAGCACCCCCCTCCTACAGCCGCTTGTTTCTCCCTCAGTGCCAGCACTTCTCTTGTGCCACGCAGCTACAGGACCAGAGCTACTCCAGCCTAAAAGCAACCACGACTCCTCATTTGTTTTTCTTGCTGTACCAGTTCTGTGATCCAGCTCCAGCAGCTGTGGCATCCCTCCTGCCCCAGCAGCCCAGGGACAGGAACAGCTGTGTAGGTGCCCAGATGTTTGCTGGGGTCACGCTCTCCCTCCGCTCTCAGCCCCAAGTTCCTGCTTCTTTGCCACATCTGAGCTGTCACAAAATGTCCCATTGGTATAGGAAACTTTAAAGGGTTTGGAACAACACACCAGGTGCTTTGCACATGACATAAAAAGGCTAGAAACATTCAGACAAAGCTATCAGACAAACAGACATCAGCTGTCAGACAACAGCTATCAGACAAACAAAAAGACAGAATTGTTGCATAAAACAGCCCCTAACAGGGAGAGAGCTGCTCTTGTACCAGTGTAAATGTGGTGTGGCCAGCTTCTCCTCCTGCTCAGGCAGAGGCACAAAATACTGTGGAAGAGAATGTGACAGTCAAAGCTGGGACAAACATACCTATCCTCTGTTTTTGAATACAGGCACTTTTAAGAGTGGTAAGTTGATATGTTTTTGCTCTAGCCTGCTTTGGATACAGACTCCTTTTCTCACCAGTCCAGTGGGAGGACTGGCTGCCTTCCTTCCACTCCCTTCTGCCACAACTGCATCAACAGTCCCCTCACAGTTCACGGTTTAACAGTACCTAACCCAAGTCAGAAAGTGCAGCCAACAATGTTTTCATTTTTCTTGTCTTCACTTAGTCCAGTGTTACCATAAAATGCATAAAGATACTATTTCCAGAAAAAAAGATACCATCCAGACAACTAACATCTGTAGTTCTTCATCTTTGGATGCCCAATCCATGAGAATTAACTATTTGTATCCCTTAAATCTAAAACCAACACTGTGTACCCATCACCTTCTTACACAGAGGTACTTCTGTTTGGAAACTGCTAAAACTTCTAATTATGAGGCTGCTATCACTGACCAGTGTCTCCTGTTGCCCTTCAGCCACAGGATGGCAGCTACACACATAGCTTTTAGAAGAGCAATGTAATTGTTAGTAGTGACTGAGATACTAAGGCATGCAAATATAA
This sequence comes from Gymnorhina tibicen, assembly GCA_013399875.1. Classification (NCBI taxonomy): domain Eukaryota; kingdom Metazoa; phylum Chordata; class Aves; order Passeriformes; family Artamidae; genus Gymnorhina; species Gymnorhina tibicen. The sequence goes on along the minus strand of VXAZ01008547.1, from coordinate 75,872 downwards.
CATGTTAGCAAATGTCTTAGTTAGCCATAATAGTGTGACAGCAGCATGAAAAGTCATCAGTGCAATTCTAATGTAAACAGGATCTTGGTCTTTAGATCAAACTGCAAAACACGTCCCTGATGTTCTCTTCTCCCTCTCCCACTTTTTGCTACCAGCAAGGTCACAGTCAGCTGAGTAATGATACTGGGCTTCTTTTCCACTCCTCCACCCAAAGGATACTAACTAGACCACGGGATAGAGACAAATCCACCAGAACTGTTTCACGTTGTTGTGACTCCCTCACCACAAGGCTGGAGCCACCACAGACCTTCCTTGCCTTTCCACCACACTCAAAAAGCAGTGCAAGGAGCTGCTGCCAGCGGCCACACAGCTCTCAGGCTGCTCCAGCTCCCAAGTACGGCCCTCCAAGGAAGCGAGGCACGATCGAAACAAGTGTGACTTTGCTGCTGGTGACATGACAAGGTGCACCTGCAGTAAAACTGATCAGCCAAACCCGTGACTTCTGTACATCCCAAACACGGGCGGCTCCGCACACACCACCTCCTCCTGCTGGCAGTATTCCAAGCAGAACACACACCCACCCATAAATTCTATCAGCACGGGTGCGAACATCAGGAAGGCAAGTTTGAGAAAGCGAAAGGACTTGAGCCGCCGCCTCTGCGGCCTCCCCGCACGGCCCCGCTCCAGCTCACCCGGCACCCACAAAGCGCTGCCGGCGGCTGCGCCCCCGAGGCCGCCGCGGCCCTTCCGAGCCCTCCCCGGCCGGGAGCCCGGGACAGCCCGGCCCTTCCCGGGACGGCCTCGGGGCAGCGCGGCCGCGGCACCGCTACCGAGCCCGACCCGTCCTCGGGGCCGCCCCGCCCGCTCCCCGCCAGGCCGGAGGCCGCGGCCCCGCCACTCACGCATGAGGGTGCTGAAGGCCACGACGCCCAGGAGCCCCTGCAGGAAGATGCCGAATCTGTCCATGAGGGCGCCGTTCTNCGTCACCGCCCGCCCGGCCCGCCCCTCGGCCCGCCCAGCGCTCAGCGCTCCGCCCGCGACAGGGACAGCGACCGGCCCTCAGGAGGGGGCTCCGACCCCGCGTCCCCGGGAGCAGGGGGGTTCAGCCCCAGGGCTGCCCGCTGCGCTTGGGCAGAGCCGACTGAGGAGCACGGCAGAGGAGGGTCCGGTGCTGCGGGCAGCCGCCAAACGCTGTCTGGCTCCGGCACCCACCCCCGTTTCTAAACCGCGCCACAGCCCTGAGGAAAACCCGGGTCAGAACCACAGTACCCGAGGCTTTGCACAGCCCAGACCGCACAGGGTCGGGCAAGGCTGCTATCACCCTAGAAAGAGAAAATTATGACCTGGGTTCTTTAGCAAAAATGTTTCATCCTTTATAAAAGGGCAACCCCCAGGCCAATGGATTAAACAAAACATGTCAGCTCTTTCCTCTGGAAAATTGTGAAACTGTACCTGTTGGCCAGTGAGCCTTGACTGGCCCCATTGTGCCATACACCCCTCTTCATCCTCACCACCCAGAATTGCATCAAGTTTAGGTTCTTTTAGTGCAGGACAAACCCAGGTCATGTTGCACTGTATTGCTTTCTTAGACAATTTCTTTAATTTCTTCAAATAACTTAAAATCGCCGTCTAAATATGAATTCACTTATAAGTATGACCCAGAAAGCACACGTTTAAATCTATCAGAAAATAAAGCTGAGCACAGGAAGCAGTAATTCTTCAAATGACATTTGTTGTGTCTAGATCACAAACCCACCTACGTGACTGTCCTTCCTGGCAGGTGACGCCAAACAGTATTGGCACAGAGAGAGATTTTTCTGATTTTTAGGCTGTGCCATAAATGTCTGGAAGTTGCAGTTAGAAAAAGAAATGCTCTCAGTTCTCTGACCTAGACAGCACACAGCCAAAATGCTCTGTCCAATGCCTCTGGCCCCAGGTCTACACGCTTCTGCTCTGAGCTGCGAAAAGCAAGAGTTCAGGAAAGCAAATAGTTACCTAGCAGGAAGGACAAGGACCAAAGCAGGTTGCTTTTTCTCCCCCTTGCACACAGCAGTAACAGCCACCAAACACTGCATTTCCAACCAGGACTTGACCTATTTGCTTGTGGCCCAGGGGTGGTTTTTAAGCTTTCAGAGCTGCTGCTGAACATTAGACATCCCACACACGTATGTGACCTGGACCCCTATACTGATTAAAGATTTACCTAATGCTATTTACACACAAAACTTATGTTTCAGACACGAATCTGGAAACATAACTCAAAAGGCTTATGCCTCATGTTACTCCATATGCCATGCTTTATACCAGATCATTCCCCCAAAATACCTCTTCAAGGGTTTCATCTCCTCATGACTCCCATAAGCCCTTCTGAAACCTGTGGCAGACAAATCACTGCCTCCTGCTATGTACTATTCACAAGCCTTCAGATTTCTCTCAAGCAGACAGTGCTTTGTGAAGGCAAGTAGAAGATTTATGTTAAATCCTACATATTTATAGAGGTCTAAAGACAGTGTTAAGCAAGTCAGTCTCATCCCACTCCTATGCATTTTCTGCATCCAGTGTAAAATCAGCTCAAGGTAACTGAAGTGCAGCCAAGAAACAAGTGCTGAGTACAATCTGTTGGAATGCCAAGTAAGGAAACAAGAACTTTGCAAGGCAAAGTTGTTTCTGACACATCCTGCGGACTCTCATGTTATTCAGAGGAAGCAAAGCCAGCCCATTTAAAAATTTCAGCTTGCTGGGGTAGCATTAACCTTTACAAAACCATCCAGAAGGAGCTGCAGCACCTGCAAGGTTTGCACTGGATTGTATCAAGCAGTTTCCATGGTTCAAAGAAAGCAATAAAAGAAAATTACTCCAATTTGTAGGTCCTGTCCTCAGCTCCTGTATATTAACTGGCTTCAGCACCCTGTGAAACAAAACCTGTTACTTTAGAAGAAGCTTTGATAAAGAGGACTCCTGCATTTGAGGGAACTGAATAAGCCCAATCAAGCTCTTTAACATGAAGCCTCTGCAAGTGGTATTTATGTGGCTTGCATTTACCTTTTATGCAAGTAGTGGAACGTGCCAGACAGCTTTCCACAGTTTTCCAAGATGGAAAATTTCTCACGGTAAGCAGCAATATTCATGATGATATTAATACCAAAGCCATCAGTAACAGTTTAAGTATCTTTTTTAATTTTCTTACAACCACTTAAAACTGTCATATAACACAAACTTTTGTACACTATTTACAGACAAAACAAGTAAAATATCCATCCAAAATATTTTTTAAAAAAATCCTCTGATTAAATTGTTACACCTGCTCAAACAATGGTGGGACTTAATAGGCATATTTTCTTGTGCATGTTTCTCTTCCATGTAGTACTTCAGTCTCACTGCATATATATATTTTCTTTTAAAAGTTAAAGAAAGATAAAACAACAAGCAGAAGGGACACAACACAATATGCATTTAAATCTTTGTTTAAGAACAAGCAGCTAATTAAAAAAGGCAAAATACAGGAAAAGTGCATCAGTTCCAATGAGTTAGTATAAGAAAGAGGCCCACAGGTGCAGAGCTGGCACCCCTTTGGGTAGAGTCGCCTAGAAGACCTCTGATTGTCTACAGAGATTATTTTAAATTTATTTTAAACAGAAATTATAATTACAAAAAAAAAAAATTAAAAAGGAGGGGAGAAACATGACACCTCCAGATTTTTTTTTTGTTTGTTTTGCCATGAGGTTTCTTGGAAACTGGTGCTCAACAACTTTCAGAGTGGGTGAGAATCCCTTTGTGCCCAGAGCTCAGTGCTGACCCCATGCCGTGAGTGAGCCGTGCCCGAGCCCCAGGGCTGCTCCCCTCGGTCTGTGCCAGGCCAGGGGTCCCACTGTTTGTGCTAAGCCACGCACACCCACCGCCTTGGAACTTTGTCAGCGCAAGACCTGCTCGCTTCCATGGCTTAAAGCTGAGCCAAACACTGCTGGCTGGGCACCTGAACAGAGCAACTTTGTCTTCTTATCAGAAGTCCATTTGCATGCCTGGTGCATTGCAGAACAGATGCCACGCTGAGGAAGCTACAAATGACCATGGAGACAAAGTGTCACCAACCTTAGCTCATTTTTGTGTTTCATACAGATTGGCATTTTGGTTTCACGACAATAAAACAGGCTTGTTGTCTCCGGTGTTCCCAAGTCCCACTGCAAACCCAAAAGGCTGCCTTTGAAAACAAGGCTACATGCACGTTTGGGGAAGGGCAGCAGCACTCTGAAACAAGGGGTCAGCACACAATCCCTTTGAAGGGGAGCCTTCATCCTACATCTGAAGTCTCCCCACCGAGCCTATGTCTTTGTGCTTAGTTACTTTTAGGTAATCTGAGCTCACAGTAGGCAGTAACCAGGCTGACACTTCGTGACAGGACTGGTTAAAGAGTAGCTTTGTACAGGATCATATTTTTGGCTTTCTGGTAAGGCTACTTCATCTAGTAACAACAGATTTGGTCCAAAGGTATCCAGTCTCCAATTCGAGCTCGATAGTTTTGAAGCCTGTTCTGTTACATTCAAAAATCTCACAAGCCACTGGGCTTTTTGCTAACGACGTACCAAGGCTTTGTACTTTATACAGAAGAGTGGAGTGCTCAGTCCAATCGACTGTAAATATATTTACACTTCTGTGGACCTAGCAGCTAAATACTCCTTCCCTCCTTTAAAGCATCACTGGAATAAAGAACAAACACTAGCAAATCCTAAAACAATGACAAAATACTGCTAAAAGTTGTGACAGAGAAAATAATCTTAAAAACCACTCCCAAACTCTGTATGTACTGTTTCCACTAACCCCAGGAGAGACTGCAAACACTCCTGGAGTTCTGTACAACACAGAAATTAATCTGCCTTTTATTTCATTCCTCAAAGAGGAACTTTCAGAAATGTTTAGAGTTAGGAAAAAAGTAGTCTTCATTCACCAAGATCAGTGCTGTACCTCTCCTCTCCTGGAAGGACTGCTTTGAGTTTAGGATCGACAAGCTGCTTGTGCTTTGGGGATAATTCTACCACATTCAGCCTCCATGGCATTTTTGGAGGTCAGGTACTTTTCTACTACAGAATCCTTGAGTTGGTGCAGAAAGCACACAACAGTAATCCAACAAAATCTTTCTGCCTAACAAGGCTAAGCTTAGCACAGCCAACGTGGCACCACCAGGTTTCTAAAGCTAGGATGTGCAAACCCAAGATTGCACAATGCACATGAAAATATGCCAAGCAAGAACACAAACCCTCAGCGGGTCAAGCCAAGGGTAAACTCCTGTTACCAGCCACATGAACAGTACACAAAGCTCAGCGGAGAGTTCATTTTCTTGTACTGGAGACATTTGTAGGACATCAGGGACTTTCTCCTGGACTCCAGCTTTGTTGTACTGTCTGGTGAATGATGTGCTAGAGGACAGCACAAATCCCTGAACCCTAAATTACTGCATTCCCAGAAATTTCTGATGGTAAAACACTGCTATCACCCAAATCCAAGATTCAGCCACCAGCTACACAAAATCCAGTTTTTAAGAAACAGAGCGACTAAAGCAGGGTGTGAGCTCATTTCAAGTCATACTGGAGTAAGATGAACAAGTGCAGTTGTGTCATCTGCCACGCACAGAGAAAGAGGAGCTTGAAACAGAGTCAAGTAGAAACACCATCCATCAAGATAAAGCCCCAATTATCCCTTTTAAATCCAGCAATAAAACAGAGTGCATTTTCTTCCAGGAAACAGAGTGTACAGTACCCGTGTGCAGCATAAAAACATTTCACAAATAATGAAAACATCCCTTTTGAAAATCTCAACAAAAATAGATCCCATTGGGACCAGACTGTCAGTGCCTCCCAAAACAAGGCAGAAAAATCCAGCCTATAAAACATGCCAAAGGTGACCAGTAAGTATCCCACTAATGGCTGAAACTGCTGACTGCTTTATTTACTGAGGAAAGGAAGTATGACATTTGTATTTAAAACCCCAGGCACCACGTTAACAGGTCCACTAAATTACACTTTCAGCTCTGTTCTCTCCTGACAACTACTTAAAAAGACATCTATCTGTCTATGGGGAAAGGTGGAAGCAACATCTCTTGGCTATGCAGGTCAATTCTGCCAGGCATCAGGACAACAGAACTCTGGGAATTCTACTGCACTGACCCAAAAGCATCATCTTCCAGCCCAGAAGTTCTCTACTGGTCAAATTTTTCAAGACAAGATGCTGACAGCAAAGCAGCAGTGTTTCTTTTAAAATTTTTTCAAGCCTAATGGCTTATGACTGAGCTTGTCCTAAGGGACTGGAGTACAGGCAAATGATCTATGAAGAGCCAAAACATCCATTTATTGGCCACATATCTGGTGTAAGGAGGAAAAAGGGACACTTTGATTTCAATTTAATTGTGTCTTCAGACTCTGCTTACAATGTGGGAGAAAAAATTGTCCTAGCTACACATTACCCTCCCTCAGGAACATTCAGCTAATAAATTGTCTGTCTGACATTTATGTTTTGATTCTGGAATGAAAAAAAAAAATCTGATTTTAACACTTGCGTGAATAGTTCTGCCTTGACCAGGCAGTTATTCTAAGGGGCAAAAGCAACAAACCCCAGTTACTGAGCTCTGCTTAGTCCAAGCAGTTTTCACTGGAGGTGGCTCGCCCTCAACACCACCGTGGCAGGTACAGTCACAGGCTGTGCCAACTCAGCTCTCAGCCTACAGACCCCATCCTTGCTGAATCCTTCAGCTCACAGCTTTGGAATTGGCCAGTCACACCGGGCCTAAGGGACACCTGAATCATTCCATTTGACCAGAGTAACCCCTGTTCATCAGAACCCAGTAACTGCATCTTTCCTAAACTGATTCCTGCAGCGAGCACCTTCCTAACTCAAATGCATTCGTAGGCCAGGGGCTTCCTGCAAAGATGGGTTTGAATAGGACATAAAGGACCAGGGCTGCACACATCCAGCTCCTGCCTGTGCTCCTCCAAACACTCTGAGAACAGGCAGAGTGCATGAACACAAGCCAGCTGAAACTCAATGCTCATTTGATGCAGATCTTGAGCCTGATGCAAGTTTCCCCACACCTTTAATGGAAAGTAATGCAAGCCCTGCTACTCAAAGTGTAAAGCACAGGTCCACAGCAAGTGGCTGATTGGGTTTTATTACCCTGGAAAATTAAAATCAGCAGTTCATCCTACTGTGAGTCTACTGATGGAACTAAGATGTCCCACTGGTCCTTTTCCTTTTCTCTAATAAAAGCACCCAAATCCCTTTCCAGCTCACCACATTTTCACCAAGTCTGATCCTGAGCATCTGCAGATAGTTAAAAATACAAAGTCAAGCTCATAAGAGTTTCCAGAATGCAAACACTGGCAGAGCTATGTTGCAGTCCTCTATTGATTGGAGTTTCCTTAGTGTATTCTCTAAAAAGATGTTCAGGTAGCAAAGCAAAAGTCTGCTGACAGGCTCTATGTACATGGCCCAATTGTTTGTTAGAAGAAAAAGGAAATAACTTCACACAATTAAAAAAAATAAAAAAACCTGACAACCCAAATATAGAAAATGCAGAGGCACTTTCTCTTTCCTTCCTTATGTCCTACAGCCTGCCTGTAAGAGAAGTGCAAAATAATTAAGTTTTCTGACATCTGAAAAAAGGAAACATCCAGGTTATGCCTACAGAAGTTTCAGCTAAAGCTTTGGAACAGGAGCTCTGTGTGCTGACATTGGTTTGCACTCTGGACATGCCCACAGAAGCAGGACTGCTGTGCAGCCACACATCACCTGTCCAGAAAGAGCAGTTCCCTCCCTTTTTAAGTTCATCGCTTCTACTGTTCAGGCTACAGAGGTAGTAAAAACAAAACCAAACCCAACAACAATGAAACAAACCAAAATAAACAAAAAAAAAACTTCAAAAAGGAACCACACTCTTGCTATACTGTACATTCAGAACCCTGTGGCCACATTGTTGTCCTAACAATGAACAAATTCATTAAAAATCTCAACATTAACACACGAATGTGCAAAGAACACATTCCAAAGTCAGTGCTGTGGTAAAGCAAGTGTTTGTCCACAGGGAGGGAAAGGGATTCTGTGAAACATCAGGAACAGAAAGGTTATTTCTGGCAGCCTACATGCGAACGTAAACAGGATCCGTTTCTCCTTTTAAAGTTCCGTGCCAACAGAACTACTGAAATGTCATTTCCCACAAGAGGAGACTTTTCTGTAATCATTAAAAAATACATTAAAAAAAGGGAACCATAGAGCAAGAGACTATTGTGTTCCCGAGCTGGCAGCTGATAGAGTAGCCCCTGTGTTTGCATTGGCATTTTGCTCCAGATGTTGTCTTCCTTCTGTTGAAATAGAAAAAATGAGGCTGACACACACTTTTAGGTCACCAGGGCCTCAGTTGAAGTTCATTTGGCTTTACTTGCTAGAGAGGAAGGAGCATGTTTTTGTAGTTGTGCTTCAAAGGTCCACTTCAACTTGGCTGCTCCTCAGTTTGCAAACTGCTGGTAAAAGGCAAGTTTGACCCTCTCAATGTGATGGCAGAGTTTAATAGCTGGTCCAAGCTTCAAGTCCATGCACTCCTGAACAGTGGGCAGGGTCAGCAGCAGCAGTGCCTGGCCATCGATTTCCTGTCAGAAGACAAAAATTCCATAGTGACTTTGTTGTTATTCTCCCTGCTCCTTCAGCTTTGACTTGCTGTCATTTCAGATTTGTGACCATTTGTGAATTAGATGTTTCTTTCATGCTCCCCCCCACAGCTTAAAAATCTCTCTCACACACAACAAATTAACTCCTTTCTTAAAATGCTGGCTCAAATTCACTGGCTGAGGCACAGACTCTCAGGAGATTCTACTGTAAAAAATACAACCAAAAAAAAGAAACCAAGGGAATTTCATGCAGAAAGTCATCTTAACCAACCACTGTATCTTTCTACAGAAACAGAGGTTCTACAAGATGAAGTAGATCTGGAACATCTACCACCACAAACCACCCTAACCATTAGTTCTAGTAGTACAGTTTTAATGGACACTGGCTTTTATGAAAATTTTAACCAAGATGCAAATAAAATGTTGACTCTTGTGATGGTGCCTGGTTGTAGGCATTATTTGGAGTTTTGGGATTCAGATGCTCCGCAGACCAAAACATCCTCCACCCAGTACTGAGAAATCTGAAAAATTCTGGTCATTCCCTGAACTCTCCTCTCCCGAACTGCTGCAGGTTGCTCAAGTGTTTATTTCCTCAGAACCGTATTAAAAAAATTCTTTTTCTGACTCCTGAGGGTAAGAAGCCAAGTGACAGAGTCAACATTTAACAGACAGAAAATGATACCTGATCAAGGAAAATCCTTGCCAGTGGAGCACAGTCAGTGGATTTGAGGAATCGTACCACATCAGCCACGCTCCATTCCAGAGGGTTACTGTCCAGCTGCAGCTTTTCAGCAACTTCCATCTTTATGTCCTAGACAAGCCAAAAGAATTCCCAAAATATCACATATGCTTAGTCTTTATTACAGTTCTTTGATACAACCATAAATAAACATTGTGGATTTTAAGTATTCCGTAGAGTTTTCACAGTGCCCTTCATGGGGTAACAGAGAACACACGTGTGGTGGTTAATGCTCCCAGGATACTGGTGCTTGCCTAACAGGGAGAAAGCCAGGACAGAAACCTGTTTTCCAAGGTAATTCCACGTTACCTTTGGCGAAGGAGGTTTATTTTCATCATCAGAAAAGGAAAAGGTCCTGAGCTTCCTCTTCCGCTTGTCCCGGTCCTGAGCCAGGGAATGAGACAGCTCACTCTGGGTGGGAGATGACGACAGGGATTTCTTCTCTGACACCTCTGATTCTTCAAGCAATTCATCTTGGTGCTCTGAGGTGCTGTCCTCAGTCAGAGACTCTTCATCCACCTCGTCCTGGTCATCCTCCTCTTCTGCCCCACTGCCCTGAAGAGTTAGGAAAAAAGGAAAAACCTTGTAGCGCTGAAGTTACAGGGAACTAAGGTTTGTTGTTTCAAATGAAGCGGTCAAAGATCACATCCCAGATCTATGAGCGCTGCTGGCAGTGTCCTACCTGGGGAGAGCCAGCTGGAGTGTTATCCACGGACGTAGAAGAACGTTTTTTCTTATGAACAAAGAAATGTTTTCGTCTCTTCCGCCTTTTATTTGGTTTCTTCATGGCTACTTCCAGGTTGCTGTGGCCACCTGGGGGCCGGCCTATCCGCTTGTTTTTCCGCTTCCCGTAATAGTGTGCTGCAGGACAGGAGAAAGGAGCACGGTGTTGAAATGCACCTTTGGTGTCACTAGTTCATCAGGACTGGAAAATCAGCTATTTCCCGAAAGAAATCCCAATTCTGCAAAACTTCAAAATCAGTATGTCTGTGTTTTCCTCTTCAATTTGGTTAAAGGAACAAGAATTACTGATTAATTTTGTTTGCCCTGGAAAGATTTACTTCCTCCATCTCTTCAAAGCCCCAAAATGATCCTATTTTATACAAACAATTATCAAAGATTTGGTCCAATTTAATGGCACTTTTTCTGATGTTTTGTAGTTTTTAAACATGGCCTCAATGCACTGTTTGTTCTCACAGCATCAAATGGTTAAAGCTGGTTTACAAAAAACCTGAAAACTAAGAAAGGAGCTTGAAGGTGTTGCATTTTTTTCCCCACAACAAATTGGTAAGAGCAATTATAATGCCACTTAAATTACAATATTAGTCAGTTCTTGTCCCAGAAGTTGTTTTAAAAAGATAAAAAGTTTTACGCACACAATGGAAGTTAAGCCATGGTTCTACCACTTAATACAGAATTAACTTTTTCTCCCCTACACACGGGCACATGAATATTTTGTAGGCCTCTGTATGCAGTGCTTGATCTGCTCCTTCTGTAAGCAAAGCAATGTATTTTGGATTTCTTCTGGAGTCAAAGCCAAAACAAGCTAAAATATAACACTCCAAACTCCACCTCGGTATGGATCAGGGAACTACTCACTGTATTTTGTCTTTGTCAGGACAGAGCAGTTCTCTGAACACTTATCCAGCACCATCTGAGGGCCGAAGAGGTTTGGACAGCATTCCAGCTTGATGCACGTTTTCCTGCAGAAATCTGCCACCCGATCTGCCGTCCTCACAACCTCCACGGTCGCACGGTAGCTCTTGCCTTTGTATCTAGCATTGAAAACATGGGCATAATTAGCAATCTTCTAATTACCATGATAAAAGGACTTCATTGAGGGGGTGTACAAGAATATTGAGATCAAACTGAGAAAAAATACGAGCAGTGATGAACTTTATGGACTGCCAAGTCCAGGAAACAGGAGCTCCTGTCTCTTACGTCGATCCCCAAATACAGAAAAGCCATCACAGAGGTGGCTGCAGTACCAAACACAGCAACACTGCCCCATCAGGTACCACAAAACACCATCTGAGAGGACTGTCCCAGAGTTCAGATATTTTGTTTTCTTTGTTCACAGATGGTTTGTTCTCTCCTTGCTTTTACGGGACCGCAGAAGTGCCCACTGTGACATGGACAGCTGGTCCCTCAAACCAAGGCTAGGAGCACCCACTGAGCTCATACAGGTAAGAGCAGACAGCTTTTGGTGAGCCTTTCTGTGCTCATTCTATGGAGGCAAGGGGACCACTGCCGCATTTCCAAGGAGCTTTTGTCTAACTGCTGAACAATTCCCCAGGACAGTCACTTGCCATGACTCCAGGTACTGCCCCTGTTTGATTTAAATGAAGAAAAGATTTCTTTCTGTTCCCCGACCTTGCCATTACCCTGAAGGAGCTGCACTGTGCAGTATCTGCCAGAGCTGCTCAGCATTTCTGCTTTGTTCTCCCAGCACAGCTACAGGCATGTGCTGGTATCTGCCAGAGATGTTTCAGGCCTGTAAGTACCTAGTTAATGCCTTGAAAAAAAGAGCTGTATCATCATAGTCCAGATACCCCTGGTGTCACTACTGTGGAAAAAGAAAGCAAACAGCAACTTCAGTGAGACTAAACAAATATTTTTTTTCTTTATTCCTCTGCTACACCTTCTATTTACACTAACCTTTGTCATCTTCCTATTGCCCAATTCAGAGCAATCCTTCAATACATGGAAAGATGTCTTTTTATACATGAAACTGATCCAACAAACGAATTACTGACATGTTCAAAATTATGTAGGGAAGTGTGCAGTGGCACATTGGGAAAATCTAATCTCTAATATGCAAACACGGTGACCTAATTACAAAACCATCCCGAGACTATAAAGGAATATCTGGACTTATCAAATATATGCAAATATGTTCACTGCTTTTTTCTTAGCCGTAAAAGTAATCTTGCAAAGAAGCTTCAACCCAAACAGCTCAGCAGGAAAACTGGGAGTGCTTTAGGGTAGACTGCTGCAGAAACACTTCCATGCCAGGCCATTTCAAAGCTTCTAACTTTATTTCTGAAGAACATTTTTCCACTAAGACATTTATGTGGAAATGCCTGAGAAGCTTCCTAAGGAGTACATGCTTCTGCTTTAAAACACTGACAAATACCTTCAGGTGAATTAAATTACCTTAAACCTCACCCACAGGTCTGTCAGTACGCTGTTGTACCAGTATCACACCAGTCTCTAGCTGCTCACATGCCTGTAGCAGAGTACACTGCCATATTATGGAGCATTAAAATCACATGCACTCCACCAGAGCTCATAAAGAAATTTATAAAGAATTTAACATTTAATGGCTGCTGGCATCTTGATATGCTCTAAGCGATTTTTCCTTCCCTGAAACGTAAGTTAAAGCACAGACTGCAGAGAACAGCTACTGGGACTGACTAGACAGGGAACAGGACAAGAATTTACTTGGCTTTTAGGGTCTCTCCATGGCCGTGCCACGCAGCCTCTTCATCCAGCTGCAGCTCTCGCAGGACACGGCTGGGTTTGTAGGCGGCATTGATCAATAAAGTGAGAACCTGCAGGGCGGGAGGCAAGAGCAGAAAACATGTGTAAGTTATTTGTACAGTAAATCTGTTTTAAAGTGCCAGAGCAGAATAGGAAATTACTCCTATTCATCCAAATTATCTAGCATCAAAGCACTCATTCACAGCAGGATTACAGACACCCCCTGACAGTGCCAAAACGAACACTGAGAGCAGCCGACACTTTGGGCCTTCCCAGCCCTCAGAATTTGTCTGCAGAGTCACGAGTGTATCCAGCAATTTCCAAGTCATTGCCCTTGAATTACACATCACTAAATTAACGCCTGGGGCTGAGTACTCCCAAACTTGCATAACCTTGGCTAAATCTGAGCGATTATCTTAAAGATTGTATGTCATGTGAAGATGTGCCAGAAAATGCTGCAGGATTTTGCTGCCTGCCAACCCTCTACTTACAACAAAATTGTAGTGCAGAATCCTAAGCTCTCATCTGTTTTGCTTCCATGAACCATGATAAGGCCTGTATTTTAATAAAATGGTAATTTCTTGGGTACTGTAAAGTAACTTGGAAGTTGTGAATGACCTGAAGTTAGTGGGGGATAGTACAAAATGTGCACTCTAATTGTACTTTTTATGTTCACTATGTGCTTATTCCAAATCATTCCCAACTGGGTGCATAACAACCTTGACATTACAAATTTGCAGTTTTATTGCCACTAATGCAGCAGTCCAGAAATCAAAGAAAAGTATTAAATATAATGCAAGTACCAAACTCTCTCCAGGATTCATACAGTGAGCAAGACTCACAACTGAGATGAATACACCTGAGCATACTGGCTGGACTTTCAGCAACGCTCAGCACCAGCACATCTGCAGGGTTTGTGCACACTTTCTGCTTTCAGGCAGTGAAGCAGAGTAAACCTTCAAAGTTAAACGAAGGTGCCACAGAATTTAACATTTGTTCTTTTGCAGTTCTTCCATTAGAGTACTGAAACTGGCAGGAAGGATTTTAAAAAGATAAGCACGCAAAAGTGGACCTTTTTCAATAACCTGCTTGCTTCTTGACAACCGGACTCTAGTCTGCCAGAAAGTCTTTCTTAAGGTCTCTCCCAGTGAAGATACTTGGTAGGGAAGGTAAAAATTCCAGGTCTGTTAAGCCAATTCCTATATATAAAGTGATCACTTCAAGACAGCTCAAGTGTGCATATATAGTTACTTATGTCTTGGGAAACTTCCAGCCTCTCAGGTCAGATAAGCACCTCATGACCTTTTTTGAAACTTCAGGAAAATAATTATTGCATTAAAGTATCTGTAAATTTGCTGTGAAATACCTTCTGGAGAAGAAGCTCTTTGGCATTAAAGAATGGCCTCTTCCTCCCTCAATTACCTTAAGAAGCCAAACTGTAATTTCACCTGATCTATGCAAATTGTATCCAACTTATAAAACACAGAAAATTCTTTTTATTTCCCAATTACTGAACGTAGTTTGCCATTTTGACTAAGAAAATCTGTATTTCCTCTGTTTTACCATCAACTGTGCAGACTGTAAAGGAATTTTGGGATTATCTCCAGCTAAATTCTGTTAATTAAAATGGAAACATTTATTACAGCTATAAAAAGATACTAACTCCTTTGATTGTGGTAATTACAGGTTATACTGTTTTAACAGAAAAGAAGATTCAGCAGCAGAAGGCTGAGTGTTACTTAGATAAGTGAGAGGCTTTTACTCTTATCAGCCGTTCATAAAACCATTCATGATTTATACCTCATCATATACAAAAAGACACTTTCTACTCATCATCAGCTTCAATTTCTGAATTATCCATCTGTTATTAGAGAGATGCTCTGGTGTTTGACACACGCTGCTATTTGCAGGCCCACCCTGCCCATCCAGCTCACCTCCTTCAGCACCAGAACACAGTTCCCAGGTCCCACGGACTGGGGAAGCTCTGCAATCCTGCCCTTGTTCAGGTAAGGCCCCGAGAAGCACCGGTGGTTGAAGTAGATCTTTGGGCAGCAGTACTTGCCATTAATTACCACTGAGAAGTGAGAAATGAGAGAACAAATGTTTAAATCACACACTGCAAATGCCCCAGGAAAGAATCTCGCAGTACGTAACAGTTTGTGTGCTGTAAAAAAAGGAGGGGAAAGTCTTGAGTGACAGGGATTTGAGGTAGTTTCTGTGCCACGTTTGCCGTGGCAGTATTAGTTATTCCATGTTGCCAAAACATTTTTCATACTTCACACCCATGCTTGCAAATTGTCAAGCTGCAGTAAATAAAGATGGTCATGTATCAGAAAAGAAACACTCCTGCCTGGCTAGTCTGCTGCCTCATGGTATTGCACCAGCGACAACAGCAAAGACAAAGACAATCCCAACTTTTTGGTAGCAGAAGCAGTTCCTACACAGCAATTACAGATAAATTTTCCAGTCAATTTTGTCTCCCCCAAACTTCTGCCACCAGAGAAACTGGCAGTTATTCTCCACTGTTTATCCTAAACTGCAGCATCACGTTGTTTTGCATTTTTAGATTCTTTTCCTTTGATTAGCAAACAAAAGATGGAGCAACTGATAAAACTGGCCTTTGATGAAGTGGCATCAAGCTCTCTAAATCTATTTAATGGTTCAGCATTGCTCAAAATTCAAGTACTAATATATATTGCAATACATTTATGTACAAAACCAATATTGGTTTACCCAGCAGTGTTGTAGTTTTTCTTGATTGAGCAACACTTTCACTTAAAGACCTTACATTCAGCAGTTGAAAACTGGCAGATGAATAAATGAAGTCAAATTTACATTATGACTCTATTAAAAGCCAATTAAAATGCTAAACAAGCACACATCATTTTTATCACACTTGCTTTTGGTGAAGCTTCAGAAGTGCACTTTACTGTACAGAAAACAGCAGAGGAGGCACTCCGTTGCCAAATGGATGGATCTGTGTGACTTTCACCAGCAGATGTACTTATTCATCACATTCCTTCTTGCAACAGTTTAGAAAATTATTAGATTTTGCCATCTGGCACACAAAGCAGTTTACTGTTTGAATTGCTTTTGTTTATCACCATGATGAAGTTAACATAAAAACCAGAGAGATCTGCTTCCCAACGCCAGGATCCAACAACTCCACAGCACAGACACAGCACACCTGCTTCTCCCACATATTCAAACATTACAGGTGACAATAACAGGGCACCTGCACAGGTCACAGTTCACATTCAGCTCCACATATCCTCTGCTGGAGGGGCAATGTTCTGGTGTAAAAATCTGATTCCCAGGCTTAATGCACATCTGAATTGTGGAACACAAGTAACTGCATGCTTTTGTTTGTTTCATTCATTTTTGAAGTTCAACAAATCATCAAGGGATGAAAATCTCCAAACCCTTTCCTTCTCTTCCCTCTCTTAACAGTGTTGCCTTTGTTAGCCTGACCTCTGTGATCAATACCTGAGTCAGAAGAGTTCAGTTCCTGGTTCTTTAGTCCATCATGAACTGTCCTTGAAGACAAAATTCTGAAATGAAAAGAAGGAGGTTGGGAAAACAGACAGATAGTAAAGACAGTCACCTCTCTGTTACTAAAACACCATTATATCTTTTTTCCCTCAGCTCCAGCCTTAATTATCTGCTTTTTATACCTCCCCTGTTTCACAATAATAACATGCAGAAACGACCAAATTCCATTTGGAAAGGACTTCTGTCCTGCTACAGCCAGCAGCAATCCTTCCTTGCTTGAAGTCCATGGGCCACCGTGGTGGTGACAGACACGTCCCAAAGCTACCCACAGGAGTTCACCTTCCCTGACTCCTGTTAACCTCACCTTTCACAGCACAAGGCAGTGTAGCCTCACCTGATGCATGCTGAAAAAGCTGGATTTTAAACAAAATACAACCAAAATGACTCCAGTACTCTGGTAAGGATCCCAATTACAAAACATGGGAGAACAGTCTGCTCAGTATTTTAGGAGCAATGCAAACACTGGCAGGACTACTGACAGCTCTGGTGTTTGTGAAGCTCTAAGAGTCAATAAAGCCAACTGTGAGCATTCCATGGAGCTTTTCTGAGCAGGCTCACAAGAATGAGTTCCACATGCATGACACAGAGTTTCTAGACTAATTGTAGATATTAGTATAACTCCTCTTTTTGCCTACTTTGGGCTAAATTTCATCTGGGAAGGAACAATTACAAAAAAACCAAATTCCAAGCTTTCTATCTCCTCCTACTGTAGTGCAAGAGGTCTTTTTGAACATCAGCAGAATCTACCAGCATTAACACAAATGGACTGTGGAATCTCTCAGCCCTCAGTACAGCAAAAAGCTAAATCTTCCCTAACACAGCATATTTTCCAATAAAAAAAAGAGAAAAAACTCAAGCCAAACCCCCACAAAAAATAGAAGTAAAAACCCTGTTACTTACTGTTTCTCTGGTTGAACTACTGCAATTTTTTTCTGCTTGTTTACTGAAAGGAAAAAAAAAAAAAACCCAACAAAATATAAGAGGCAAGCAGATGAAACATCTAGTACAATATATATATAGTGGACTAATTTCTTTTGAGTTATACAGCAGAAAGGATCTATGTTCCCAGTCACTGCAGTGTCAGACAGCTGACCCAGCTGCACGAGAGGCACACAGGCCCAAGTAATTTGAAGAAAACCCAAAGGTTTACTTCAACATCCATTAAAAACTCATCAAATCAAGCATGCACATGCCCAGTTTTCTACGAAATCTAACCTTTTGTGCCTCTTTTTTTGCATCAGAGCCCCTAAACCACCTGTACTACCAGCCAAAAAGGAATGACATGCTTTCTTTTGCAGCACCCAAAGGTTATGTTCTTCGGCCCAACTTGCCACTTTACTGGCACAGTAACTGCAACACTTCAACTTAGAAATGGAATGAAATCAGCAGGTTAGAAACACAAGTGACTTAAAGATAATTGCTATGGAGGGAAACACTATTGCAACCAAGTCAGCCATCTAGGTGATGGGTCCACTTGTTAATTCTGGCTTTCACAATCGGGTAGTAAAATAAAACTAGGTAATGCAACATTAAGCCTCTTCAGCAATTTCGGGCTTTGGCCCCAACAAACTTCTGAATTTTTTTCAAATCATCTTTTATCTAATTAGGATACCCCCTTCTTCCTTGTCTGTCCCTGGCAGTGCAAGCAGATTAGTTTCTCTTGCTTTGACATGAAGAAAATGACAGCTTATTTCAATCTGAAAATTTTCTTATCTTACTTAATGAACACTCAAGAAAGTCTTCAGTTTCTCCAACCTCCATTTAACTTTAACAAACATGCCTCACTAACCAGTTGAGAGAAGACACTATCTTATCCTACTTATTGGTGTAGTTAAAAAGGTAGGGTTTGCTTTTCAGCACTTTGTCATTAAGGGATCATCACCACGTGGCCCACTGAGAAAATCAATCACCTTTATTTTGACTCCAAAACGTGCACACACTCCACACTGTTTTGTTGTGGCATCAACTTGACTTTGCACAAGTCCAAGTGTAAAATCAGGGTCAGACACATGGCAAGAACAGCTCAGACAGAAGTAAATGCACAGCATGGAGGGTGTGTACGTACACAGAGAGGTTTTCTTTGTTATGGCCAATGGATTGTCCCCACAGGCTCCTACAGCGCTGCAGGGGCCTCAAGCCAACACTGTGGGGTTTGGAGTTGTTGTAGGGCTTCCAACTGGCCCCAACAGCCAGGGGGGCCGTTGTGCAACACACGGATTCTTTGTGCATGATGAATCTTCTCAAATTCAGCGATGCCAGCAATAATCCTGCAGTAATCTGCTCTGGCAGGTCTCCCCAGCTCTATCAACCCAACCCTGCAAACAGAAGAGAACTGGTACCTATTGCTTTGCGAGGAGGCCTGAGCTGATATCCATTCGTCTCACACCAACCCACTGGAAATATATTCATTGATTCCACACTCACTATACACTCAGGGACGGGTTTCTTGGAGCCTGTTCAGTTTAAAAAAAGGAAAAATTGAAACAAGTCATAAACCCCCTAAGTTGGTTAACACTTGCTGTACGTTTGTTAGCGAAGCTG
This sequence comes from Gymnorhina tibicen, assembly GCA_013399875.1. Classification (NCBI taxonomy): domain Eukaryota; kingdom Metazoa; phylum Chordata; class Aves; order Passeriformes; family Artamidae; genus Gymnorhina; species Gymnorhina tibicen. The sequence continues at coordinate 56,909 of VXAZ01008547.1, read as the reverse complement.
CTTTTACTTATGGTGCATCTGGAACACAATAACAATCATTTATTCATCCCCTTTTACTGGCCAGATTCTTTCCTGACCTCATTTACTTCCTCCTAAAGGCTGGAGATGGGAATTTTCCTTCGGCAGTTTAGCAGAGATGCACAGCGCATAGTAAGTGCATGCTGATGTACTCCCAATCAAGAAATGGGATTATAATGGAGAACAGCTGACACAGGCTTACTCTGTCTTAATGAAGAACCTCTGTAAAACTTTCCTTCCCAGGTCTGGCCAAAGCTTGCTCAGAATGCAAGTCACTCATCTGTGAAACTGTCCCGAGGCCCCGCTCAGCACTTTGCACGGTGCATGAGCCCAGCACTGGCACTGCAATGCACAAATGCCATTTCTGCCTTAAATAAGCAGTGCCAGCCAAGGCAAACTGGAAGCAGACAATGCAAGTGGATTTTGACTGCCATTTCATTGAGGAAACTGTGACTTGCTGCCCATACTCTGCACACAGTGAGTTTGCTCTGGATGCTCCTCAGGTTTGGGGATGGCACTACAGCAGAACCAATGCAAGCACTCCTCTCTTCCCCCAAACCAAGCTTACCCTCCAGCTGGAGCCAGAGGTAAGAATCTTTTAACTTGGTGACTGTAGCAATGCAAACTTCTTCAGGATCAACTGGGTTCACAGCCTCAAGTTTCATGTTCTCTTTAAATCCATGGTCAGAAGTTAACTAGGAAAAAGCCAGAATACTTCAGTAAGACACCAGCTGTGCATCTGGGACAGGATATGAATATCCATGAACAGGAGAAACACATAAAACCCTCAGTGTTTGAATAACACAGACAGAGAAGATTTCAGATAATTAGCACACTGAATACAAGGAAGATGTATTAGGAACTACAAAGAATTTAAGTTAAAAAAGGCTCTACAGACAGACTTAGCAAAGAATGTATTTGTCTTGAAAAAATAAGGATGCTGAGGCTCACTGAAGGGATTGAGTGCATTCTCAGCAATCAGAAATTCTCTGCTGCTTGCCACCTGAGTGATAAGTCTGACAAATAGTCTCTGACCAGGTTCTCTATTCTATCATGTTAATTTGGAAATCCACTTTACGTATGCAAATAACATTCCTGCCTCATCTGAGTTCTGGCAGGCAGAATAGGAAGCTTTCTTTTCATTTTACATTTTTTGGATAAGTAGGGTCTTACTTTATTCACCAATATAGTTTGCATTTATATATTAAAAAAAAAAAGTCCCTAGAACATAAGAATAGGTATTTATCCAGCTCTGGAGCTCCTGAATTAAAGATAAGAAGTACCAGCCAGACAGAGGACTCTTCTTCCCAGAGCCACTCTGCAATGTAATTACAGGATCAATACATTATGAATTCTGGAACTAGCCTACAGGGATCAACTCTTCTCCCAGAAAAGGGATAATAAATTCAATGACCTGTTCTAAGATGCCACAGTTTACAAGACAGAACAAGGGCAACAAGAATTCATAGCCAGCAACACTCTCTTCAAAATCTGGTAATTATTCATTTTAATTTCTCCCCCTAAGCTCTGCAATAGTCGAAGTATGGTAAATAGAACTGGAAGGCAGGTGTTAATAGTACCCTTTTCTGCTTGACAAGGTATTGTGCTTTGGGGGACAGCAGTACTGTCACTGAACCAACAAAAGCCCAAAATCTTGCATGTCCTTCAGGCACTGGTTAATGTAAAATGATTATTTGGTACTAATTTAAGATTACTTTGTATTGATTAATACAATGGAATTAATTTTTCAAGCTGAAAGGATGGAAGATTGAAAGAGTACCCTAAGTAAATGAAAACAAGGTCTATTAAAAGGCCTTATTTCCACAGTTACAGGAGTGCCAACGATTGATGCTGTTCTATGTCTCTTCCACGGACTCTTACACATCTCAATTTCACAAAACAAACATTTATTTTCAGTCTGCTTTATCACAAATGAAACATTTGGTCCACTGCTTCCTTATCTAGGAAGCTGGCATGCAGCTACTTCAGTTCACACTCATTTATACTCTCTTATCTCTTCTGCTTCCTGAGTTATTACAGGTTAGGTGTTAAGGTATTCAAATGTGTTCAGAGGAGGGCAACAAAGCTGGTGAAAGGGCTGAAGGAATGCCCTGTGAGGAACAGCTCAGGACTCTGGGTTTGCCCAGTTTGGAGAAAAGGAGGATGAGGAGTGACCTCCCTGCTCCCTGCAGCTTCCAGAGGAGGGAAGTGGAGAGGGAGGTGCTGACCTCCAGTGACCAGACCTATGGGAATGGTTCCAAGCTGTGTCAGGGCAGGTTCAGACTTGGCACTGGGCAGCACTTCTTTACTGAGAGGGTGGTCAAACACTGGAACAGGATTCCCAGAGAGGTGCTCAAAGCTCCATCCCTGTCAGTGTTTGGACAATACCCTCAACAACAACACGCTTTAACTTCTGGTCAGCCCTGAAGACGGTCAGGTGTTGGCCTGGAAAATTGTTATTGCAGGTCCCTTCCAACTGAAATACTCTATTCTACTTGGAAAGGCAATTAAAGAACATGGAAAAGGTTCCTCTCCCTGGAATCAGGCGTGTCACTGAGGCAGGAGAGGAGATTTTCCTGCAGGAAAAGCTTACCGAAGGGAAGCAGCTCTGGGGAGCCGCCTCAGCACCGCACTGTTTGAGGTAGTCAGCCCAGTCAAAGTCCTGCCCAGGGTAACCTAGGAGAGCAAAGAGCCACGGGTTAGAGCTTAACAGTTGAGACTCATTTCAAACCCACCTCACCCAGAGCACTGAGATCTGTTTGGGTCACTCAGGTTTGGGAGCTGACTTAGGGCTTTAGGGAGCCACGTGAGGTCAGACCACTCCAACCTGAATCATGAATCAGACAAGGGCAGCAACTGAAACGTGGGAAAGCAGTTTCACCCTTTTCACAGAGTACTGATGAAATTCAGGAAAAACTTCTGCAACTGCTGTTGTATCAGCTCTGAAACTGATTTTTTAAAACAGAGCACTCAAAATGTGCACAATATCAACATGCTACTCTCTCAAAGACATGTTAAATACTAAGTCATTAAAGAGAGCAGTTAGATGTGCCAAGAGCCTCATCAAGTTTGGTAACAGCTGTAGATCTGCACACGTTTGAAGGGAAGTGTCTTAACAAGGAGGCCATCAAGACACAGAGCTTCCTTCCAAGAAAAATTATGTTCTTTTTGGGGGAAATACTTGGCTTCCCTCTGATCTAACAAAAACCACTGAACTGAAGGAAAAGGGGCACAGAAAGTGTGCTGCCACGTCAGTTTGAGGCTGGCAGTAAATTGCAAGGACGAAAGTGCTGCACTTATTCCACTCCCCTTAAAGGGACACCTGTGACAACAGTTCAAGAAATCAAAATTTTACACTCAGTCTAAGAATATAGTATTAACGTGACAATCTAAAATTGTAGAGAGCCATAAAGTTTCCCTCGAGCCTCCTTTTCTCCAGGCTGAGCCCCCACAGTTCCCTCAGCTGCTCCTCACAGGACTTGTGCTCCAGACCCTTCCCCAGCTCCACTCTGGACAAGCTCCAGCACCTCAATGTCTGTCTTGTAGTGAGAGGCCCAAAAGTGAAGCCAGGGTTTGAGGAGTGACCTCACCAGCCCAATCTAAATTATTCTGTGACTCTTCTCCTCAGGAAGGGCTGAACCACAGGAGCACTTAATTATTCATTTTTCTCAGTTCTCTCACTGCCAGTAGGGCTCTTGAGACCTCACACAATTCAGAATGCCCACCATGTCCAGCAGGATGAGAACACAAAATCTTTGTCAGCTCCAGTAATATGCCTATAAAGTGAGATTTCACTTTTCACATGCAAAATGCTAGGAAATGCTGGTCAGGCAGAGCCACTTTTCATACCTTATCCAAGGAAAGGCAGGAGACAAACATCCTATGGTCTCTGCTCCTGTAATGTAAGGAGCAGCTAAAACAAAACATTCTGAATTGTGAGGTGGCAAATAAGAGAACAGAGGCCCAGGTTCTACAATACCATTGACATTTCCAGTTTGAGAAAATTAATAAATATTTCAGCAGTGCAGGAACACTACCCTATTCCCTTATGTCCTGAAGCAATGTTTCAGCAATCTGCAACAGTGCCTGATAGGTCCTTGGTAAAAAAAATAGTTCATTAACTTCTGAGTGATAAGATAGCCTAAAAATATTATAAAATGTTGGATAACAATGTTCCATTCTAACCAGAAGCAAAAATCCAATGCAAAGACTACTGGCTTCTGGTATCATGTTAATTAAGGCTGAAATCAACATTTTCTTTCAACCCTGGAACACTCACTCCATTCATTCCAGGTTTTTACGCGTGACCAGCATCCTCAGCCTCTCTCACCTTCCCAAACGCGGGCTCGTGCCCAGGAAACTTCAGTTCCCCTAACTCAAACCTCCTGGCTTTCAGCACCGGCTCCTTCCCGTGCTGCCACGTGCGGTTGTTTTGCCCGAGCGCTGCCCTGAGCAGAGGGGGGAGCAGGGGGAGGCTGTGCACACGTACCCGGGGGGGGGCTGAGGTGCAGCCCGTTCTTGAGGCTCCACTGCACCGGGAAGATGCCGGCGCTGCTGACGTGACAAACGTAGCGCTGGCTGGCACGCTCGGGCCTCAGGTCATCCATTTCTATCAGGAAATATTTGTCATTGTACACCTGGAGTCGGCCAAAAGAGAACCACAGGCTCTTATGAGAGGCAGATTCTGATCCGCTGCTCCCTCTCCCTCATTTTGAGAGCTTTATTAAACAGCAATGTTGCCCGATGGAAATCCTTTACCTTGAAATACTGTGAGGTTACAAAGAATAACATTAAAAGAATCTCTGGGATCCATAAACCAGCAGACTCATCTGCGTTATCCAGAAACTTAACAAATATAAATAATAAAACTTAATGTCTGAGCGCTTAAAAGATAAGGTGATCCAGTGCTTTAGGGAATTTTCTCCTGAAAAATGCACCTAAATTAGCATTTGTGGTCTTCCTACTATTCTATAACAAACTGCTTATTTCAGCAAGGCTGACCTGTGTCCCAGGATGGACTGTCACAAGTAAATCCACTACACTCCTGAAGTAAATAGAAGCAGGACAAGCAAATAGCAAGAAAAGTAACACCTGATCATGTTGAAGAGTTTTCATTTCACTTTTGAAACCCCTTGTTTGGAAATCAGGCCATCTAAGTGTCCTATGTACACAGTAATGACATAACCTTTGCAAAATCAAAACCCCAAGAATCTATCTTCAGATGGATACTCAGATTATGAGGGATTATTTCCATTTTTAAAACTCTGGGTTTGACAATTTTAGTAGTTTGATCTTTTGAACTTGTATCTTCACGGAACTTTTCCCCTCCATTCAAATCCCACGGCTTCACCATCAGCAGTTGTTTTATCAGGCAGTCTTGTCCCCCTGAGGGAGACACACAAAACATTTTATTTGAAAACTAGTGCAAGATTTTAAGATAACCAGTCAATGAGAATTCCCTGAGCGTTTAAGAACAGAGGTAGCAGTAGAACTGAACCTTAACAGGACTAGTTTAAGAACCCTGGTACCTTGAGGACTGTAGCAGGACAGATAACAAATGGAGCCATCGGGTCCACAGCTTCCAGCTTCATGCCTTCAGAGAACGAGTGCACTCCGATCACAGGTTTATCCTGAAAAATGATGTGTTGCTGTGATTACCTGCCCTCCTCCATCAAAAAAGAGATGCCACCTCACATAAATCAGCTGAAGAGGATAAGTTTTTGAAGAGTTTTTATTAGTTCATTCCTAGAAATCAGCATGTCCGAGTAAGTACCAGCAACTTCTCTACGTGAAAAGGCCAACGATGCCCCCTGAGACTGACAGTTTTTGATGAGTTTTAGGAAATTGAGTCCCTGTGTCCTCTGACATTCTCCACACAGAAGCAAGATTTGACAATACAGAGTGGTCTTGTAAGTCAATAGAAATGTTTTGAGGTTTTTCCCTGTAACCTTTAGCACTCATCATGAACTACACTAAATGAGAACTATACAGGCCTCCATTTGCAGTCTAACAAAACCCTGCAGAACAGGGCTCCTGCTCCACAACTATCTGTATCCTGCTCTGGGCATGACCCAACACATTCAAGAGGAACAGCACCTCTGCTTCTATTTATGGGTCCAAACAAAGCTGAGAAAAATGAACTAAGAACCTGAAGGACCAAAACATGTGAACTATGACAACTAAGGACTCACGTAACTGTGATGGGTGCATTGTCTACCTTACCAAGAATTGATACCAGTATGATTATTTTTTATTATAATTACATTTTTTAACTAGAGGGAGAAAGGAAATAAATTTTTAAAACCAACAAAACAAAACAGGGAAAGAATTTTGGGTGACTGACTTCCCTGAATCATTTCTCAGGAAAATAGCATTTTCATGGTATCATCCACAGCATTAAACTACCTTAAAAAGATCTGTAGGAACAGATGACTCCTCCTCCTCCTCTTTCACCTTCTTCAGGATCTCTTGCCAATCTGCTTCACTCCTCAAGGACCTAATGGCTTGAGGAAAAAGAGAGGGAAAGAGTGAACAGTCATTTTTCTTCCTCTTTTCCCTCAGAACACAAAACAAAGTTTGATTTGCGCCCCTCTAACTGCCAAATTCTTTATTCCAAGGTTTCCCCTCATCAGGAAACATAACTTTCTGCCCCACTCCTCTGACAAGCTGCTCTGACAGGGACATGCCTGAAATATATGTCCACCTATCCCAGCCTCTGCCTCCGCTTCCATGCACTTGTTCCTTCTTTTAAGGGACATTTTCCTATCTTTAAACCGTACCTAAATCAGTCCAGTAGGGTTGAAGGGTCTCAACTGCAAAAGCTCCTGCTGAGCAATACTCCAAAACCATAAAGACTTTTTCCACCCCAGGAATACAAACCTACCAAAAATAACCGCGTAACGAAGGCAATCCCTTCCTCGCTTCTTTCCTTTGCACAAGCAGGTGGAAAGTTTGGACAGGCAAAATCACCTAGCAGCTTTTGAACGAGTGGGTGGAAAGTCTTGTAGGACTATTTGTACCTTCACCTGCATTTTATTAGGTACAGGACCTGTCAGACCACACTGATTACGTGACCACCATGTGCACCCAGAAGGCAAACTCAGAGCACCAAAGCAGCAGCCTCTACCCTCTGATCACCACATACAAGATCTGTGTTTTCAAGTACCTGAAGGCGGTTGCAGGCTGTATCCGTGTTGAGCTGCCCAACCCACTTGGTGAAGGAAAGGGTCCAAGTAGAACAGCCACTGGTCAAATTTGTCTGAATCCTCCAGGCCTTCATATCGCAGCTTCAGCCTCCCACCAACGTTTTCTACCACGTTGACTATCCAGGCTTCCAGGGAATCCCGGATGTTTTGCAGTTCCAGCCGGGAGCCGGGCGCGATGAGATCCAATGGATTTTTCCCTCTGTGAAGCTACAAAAAGAATACAAATTATTCTGTACAACAAAACAAAACAAATGCCATACTTCCACTTCTTTACATGCATTCAGTCTGCATAAATAAAGTATGAACTCAGAAGCACAGAAATCCATGTCCCTTCCTAACACAAGGCAGAAGTGACAATGTTCAGAATCGCTGGTGTTTGTGTCAGAGCTTCTGCACTGCCTGTAGATACAGACACACATTTCACTTAAGTCCTCATTATCATTTTCAGAGACATTATCATTTATATATTCCAGGTTTGAAGGAAACATGAATAACCTCTTTCTAAAACTGAGTCATCCAGCATACAAAGATGACTAGACAGAAACACACAGAAATGTTAGCTGTAATGAAGATGTCAAACGCATTTTCCAAAAACCATTATCTTCTGTACTTTACAACCAGACACTGATATAAGGTGCAAATACTGTTCTAAGTGCAGAGGAAGGGATAAAAATTTGGTTCATCAAAGATGTAATATTTAAGTGAAACAATAACGTGCCCATTAGTAAAAAATGCCAAAACAAAACAATGCAAAGTGAAAGGAGTCAGTTGGGAAAGGAGACAACATGAAAGACAGATAAATAAAGCATTATTTTCTTAGAGCTGTATGGAGAAGGAGCAGAATAGGAGGAAGACTGAAACCTTAGGGAGTTGAAAAAGGTCTTTCTTTTGACAGGATTAATGAACAACACAAACCTGCAGCAACAGATGTGTTTCAGGACAACAGTATAAAAATTAAATACTGTAAATAGGAAACACTAGAGAGTGGAACTCTAAGGTCAACAGCATATTACAATGCTCCCTAAACTTAAAAGGGAATTGAACTGACAATTCAAATAAGGGTTCCCTTAATGATGGAGGGCAAAGCCAAGACAAAACCCAAAATGCAGCCCCTTGCAGCACTTACCCCCTCCAGCAGGTTAGCAGGAGCACTGCATGCCCCCTTCAGCACCCGCTGAAGGAACTCCTCCTGGTCAGGTATCTTGTCCTTGATACCTAAACAAAGAGTGAAAAAGAAGGACTGTGATTTTTCCTGCCAGATAAAGGTTATTCAGACACAAGATGTTACCACACCCTTGCGCTGCCTAATCCACGAGAATGTGCCACGCACTGGTAACAACTTCAAACAAAGAAACAAAACAAACAAAAACGAATTTAAAGGAAATGTCAAAGCAGTAGCTTTTGGTGGGTGATGATTAAGACAACCACAAGCCTGTGTCATGGGATTTCAGGAAAACACAGCAGATAACCCCAGCCTGTCCCCACAGCAACAGCACCTGCACACCACAGCAGCTATTGCAGGCTGCCTGCCCAGCTGATAGAGGACAACAGCACCCTTTGGTGTGAGCCCGTTTCTGCACACGGAGCTGGTACCTTCAGGCACTTTGAGAATCTTCTTGTTCTGCTCACACCAGCCGATGGGGTGCAGGTCAGCTGTCAGGATGTCACACCAGAAGTCGGCCTTGCGGTCCTCGCCGTAGCCGTCGTAGCGCAGCAGCAGCAGCTGCCCGCACGTGGTGATGATGGTGGCAACCCAGTAGGTGTTCTGGTCAGACTTGACAGCGACTTCCAGCTTCATACCAGGGGCAAAACCATTCTGCAAACTTGTATCCACCTGAAGAGTAAGGAGATTATCGCATCTCAGAAACTTTGCTGAGTAACAGGGGGAACAATTTAGACACGTTCATTAGCAAAAAAACTCAAGCCAAATGCCATCCAGTCTCTTCAGAGAAAAAGCTTTATCACATTATGGGACCCAAACTGGAATGCACACAGAATCATCATTAATGAAATCTTCTTTGCATTTCAGAGTATCTTTTCAAGCTTAAAGCAATACCGTGCCATTCATCTTTCTGCCCTGAACAATACCTTCCCTCATCCCCAAAAGGCTTTCCCACTCACAGCTGGGCTGTTAACCTGAGGAAACTAAAAGCCAAACACTGCACCACAACTGTGACTTGTTGTGTTAAACTGTGTCATTCAAGGTCTTTGGACAAAAAGCCCATTTAAAGTACATACACATGCCTTAGGTAACAGTATCTGTCTCTTCCGCCATGCTCATCTAAGAAGGCCCAAACCTGCACAAACTGCAGAATAAGGATTTTTAACCTCTCTATCCAAGAACCTAAATAATTCTATATACAGCACTGTTACATAAACTGCATGGAACATAACCAGTCTGTGCTCTTCATGCTTTGACAACAACAAAGCACCAAACACTTGGAGTGCTCTGTGTGGGTATGCTGTGTGCAGGTGACCAATCTGACTGCACAGGACTCAGACACTAAAAGGGGAGATTTAAAAGAGAAAGCAAACCTTAAGTTTCTCATATCCCCTAACTTCTCCGAACTCAAACAATCCCAAAAGAACAGATGGACCCTGTTCTGATCTATGCTCAATGCCAGGGCATCAGTCCTAATTAAAACTCTGACATGTCAATTCCCCATTCTCAGTTAACTGTAACTGGTGTTTTCTTTCTTTTTTTAAGAGGTCCTAAGTTCCATTTCCTCTTTGAACCAACAAGAAAGGCTTTCAGTATGATGCAGATGGAGCAGATATTTTCAGGATATTTATTCCCAGTTCTGTGCTGACAGTTCAGTAACTGCCACAGCTATTATAGTCTCATCAGCCAGCACATACTGGTTTGCTAAAAATAAAACTAAGAGAACTACACCAGAAAGAAAAGCATATGCCTGTGTTAACTGTTCATATCCTTCAGGTTAATACCCTCCACTTAGAGAAATCTCTTCTTAAAAACATAATCAGCAGGACCCAATACCTGCAGGCATTTTGAAGTGGTATTATAGAGGGTGTCTCTTAAAAAAGACAGCTGTCTTGCTGAAGAGATATTCCCAAAAACTTCATGTTCTGATTCTGGAGAGGAAAGCCTCGAGCTCGAGGCAGAGTTTGAAGAATCGGGCAATCTGTGCAACTCCCTATACCCAACCTTTCAACAAAGCCTCACGGCGGGGAGAGCGGCCTTCAGCCAAACGCAGAGCAGCAGCAGCAGCAGCAGCAGCAGCAGCAGCAGCAGGAGCAGCAGCAGCAGCAGCAGCAGGAGCAGCAGCAGCAGCAGCAGCAGCAGCAGCAGCAGCAGCAGCAGGAGCAGCGTTCCCGCAGCCAGGTGCCTTCGCTCACCTGTCCCGGCCGCTGCCCGGGAGCCCCGCGCACACCGAGCCGCCGCCCGCGCCCTCTCCCGGGCCGGTGACAGCGCAGCCACCCGCGGGCTCCTCCAGGCGGGCTCCCAGCTCGGCAGGGCAGCCTGGGCACCCGCCAGAGCATCTCCTCTGGAGCAGCGGCTCCGAGAGGGCAGCTCGGTGCTGCACGTGTGGCAAGCCGAGCTGGCCAGGAGCTGTGAGTCCAACCCCATTCCCCCTTTCCCGTAGGTGCTGCCACCCCATTTGTGCCGTGGCACGAGCCAGACCCAGGGATACGACTCAGCTCGGGGTGGGGAAAGAACACACAGCAAGTAAATGTGTTCAGATGATGCTGAACACCAACCTGATTTTAATGGTCACACGCATACAGTAAGTGGCAGAAAGGAATTTAAAAAGAGCATTCAACAGTTCTAGGGAAAGCGTATTTACACTTGGGGGGATAACACTGGCATTCATTACAGCTCCGGGTTTTTGATAAGTTCCTTTTCCTGCTACATTTTATGCCAAACAGTCACTTTGATCTCGATATTGTTTTATTTTTAAAATGCTAACAAATTAAACATTAGAACATGCTTAATTTGAGAAGTAGCTTAAATTTTCCAATGCGTCTTACTCATAGCAAGGCAAAACTTTCAGAATTAATATAAGCATACAAATATAAAAAGTCACCTCTCCCATCAGCGAGTCTAATGCTTTGCTAACACAGGCTGTGTAATCATGGATTACATTTTCTTAACCTGACCATGTATTTTCCTGCAACGTGAGCTGGGTATTTCTCACCCACAACTCATAATGGGAGCTCACAGTCTCACTATTTCAGTATTTAAAAAGAACCAAACTAAAGCCACACGGTTCCATTTAGAAATGCATTTGTATTAATTAATTTATCATATGCGTTCATTTGCTCTGGTGCCAGTACCATTCTTCAGCTTAGATTTTTCCACTCTGTTTTTTGGAGAGTAAAGCTTGTTAGCTCTCCTGACGTTGGATTACAAAAGTATGTCATTCTTAAAGCCAAGCAGCTGGGAGCACAGATTTGAGCTGGAGGGACCACTATCACCCACACAGCCCCATCAGTGCCTGCAGGCTCTCCACTGAAAATCACTCACCTGATGACTCCTGGAATCACACTAACCTTTTCTCAGTGCTCTGTCACAAAGACAGGCTGTCAACTCTCCACTGGGAGGCAGTGAGGCTCTCTACTCCACCTTTTCCAACACATTACCTTCTAAAGGACGGCAGGAACCCCGAGCGTGTGACCTCGCACTCCTGCACTTCTGTAACTGCAAGACTCTGACAGAAATACACTCCTCCCTCTGCCTGTCAATTCAGCGTCAGCAATAACTTCTCAGAATTTTATGCCAAGCTTTTCACAGAGCAGCCTCCAGATAAATTCTAAGGAACTCTGCTAGAAAATGCCCAATAGTTCCATTCTGAACATGCAGGCATCTATTTCCATGCTCACTGATGACCCCCTCACAGAGGTCCAGGGCCCCTGAGCCCCCAGAGCAGGGGGACAGGGCTGGGGAAAGGGCTGGGCTTTGCTCACACCTCCTCACCAAACCATTCTCCACCACAATGTCAACTCACCAACAAAACTGCACCATGCTCCTCACAGGTAGGGATTAATAACAATACAAAATGTGGAGGTTTTTTAAACCTAATTGTATTTTTACCAACCATGGCCACAGCCACCAGACCTTTGACTTGACACAGCTGAGCTGGTGCAGGTGCAGTGAGTCTTTCAAAGCGTGCCTCCTGCTAATTAACAAAACGTGGGTACAATATTAATTCAGTTGGCCACTGCTGTAGAGCTGGCATTACAAATAGTTGTATGGTGCCCAAGCTATGATAGCAGGCCTCTTTAACAGAGATCCAGTGAGGTAAACCACACCAGAAGAGACAGACCATCCCTTCTATTACTGTAAAATGCCATTGCTCTGGTTCCATGCTGTGCTCTCAGTGTGGGCTGCATGGACACCACCACTCTAAGCTGGCTGTTGCTACAGCCTCACTGCACTCAGGAAAATTAAAGTGAGCACAGCCCCATTCCCTTCAGAAATGAGACACCTGAAGTTTTACTTAGAACAAAAAGCTTACAATTCCATCCCAGTGTTCTAAGAGCCTCTGTGAAGTCTGAATTTCCTGTGCATCTTTACTACTAACACGGCTGACATATTTTAACAGATTATTTAATAGTCTTCATTTCTCCAGGTTACCCTTGGACTCAAAACGCTTTGTGATCCTTCACAAACAGACCTCAGTCTGTTTTCCTGCTGATTTAAGTTTCCCCATACTGAAAGTCATGGTATTGGACCCAAAAGCCTGAGCACCACAGGGTGTCTTCCAAGCAATGTGTCATACATGGTCACCAGTCTGGCAGTCTGGAAGGTGCTCTAATTGTTGGAAGAGAACCAACAGGTTTGGACACCAGCTCTGTACAGCTCACCTTTGCTGAGGACCTTGTACAAGAAGGCAGATTTCACATTCAGCTCTCCCACAGTGGGACAGTGCTCTCCAGGACTTTACCAACAAACATTTAAAATGTCCAAGGGCAAAGACAAGGGCTTATCAAGACTTCATTCTAGTCATTAAGCCTGTGATCAACAATTACCCTAATCAGTTTTCTATCTACTACAGTCAGGTGTTTGGCAGAGCTGTTATTTTCTCCTTGCCTCCTTGAGGTCTGCCATTAAACCCTTCTTTGAGAGCACATTTGAATTCTGCTGTTCAAGAACTATTCTGCCACCTTTCCAAAGCTACTCCTCCATAGCAGTTGTCCAGTAGCAACCACCAAAAGGAGAAAGAGACTGGGTATTTTGAGCTTCTTGAGAAAAATCAAGCTTATCTTCTGGTGCAGAAAAGACCTTAACTCCTTATATTTCAGCACTTGTCGGTGGGGTGTGCTACGTACAGAGAGGAAGACAAGAATAAAAAGGTTAAATTCTGCATTTCTCTATAAAAAACATGATTCTAGTTAGTCTTCCAAATTCGAGGGCAGCAACTCATTCAAAGAAACCCTGAACATTTAGTGTATCAAAGAAACAATGTACGAGGTGTTAAGCACACACACACTCCCTTACTCACGTGTTTAAAAGATCCGTGGGGGGCTGCAGTTGCTCCTGTGTCTTCTAGATACTCATCCCAGTTGAATTCCATTTCTTCCACACTGGAACCAGCATCTGGAAGAGAAGACAAACACCTCTAATTCAGCACCCTGTTGGCTTAAGCTTTAGGCTACTACAAACCCCAGCAAAACCCACTTCAATTCCAAATGACTGAGTACCTAAGGGTGCAGGGAACACATTTCAAGAAATGGACAACACTATTTGGCCTTTCTTTGCATGTGAACAGCACTTTTAAGTTGGACTTGGCCTGAAAAACGGTGAAATCCTGAGGATTTTGGTTTAGCACAAATTTGCTTAGAATTTGTGAGAGGAGAACATAGGCAGAAGAGCTCTGTATTTGCATCACCAAATACGAGGGACTCAGAACTCTTGGCACACTGGACTGTTGGTGTTTTAAGTTAAAAACCACCCAGGAAAGAGCAATACCACCAGCAAGAGATTTGAAAAGAAAGTCTAAAAAAGCCTTTGAAATAGGAGTGTGATCTTTTTGAAGTTAGATAGTATGCATTTAGCTGTTCTACAACACAAAAAGCAAACAGAGGGATTCAGCGTAGTTCCAAAGAAAACCACTTGAGACATAACTGAAATAAAGACCACTCAACTTGGTCACTTAAAAAGCCCAGCTCATAAAGTGTAACAACTTCTTTACACCAAGAAAACCTCATTATGGGATGCATTTAAAGCATAAATACGCTAAAACCACTCAAACCACAGTTCAAAACTCACCCAGGCTGTTAGGGAAGCAAGCACCTGTAATAAGCCACACTACAGATTAGTCAGATTTTCTATTATTTTTGTCAAGCCTGTCCCCCAGCCTCGGTCTCCCCTTTAGTTCTGGCTTTGCCCACTTCCCTGGTCCTTTCCTATTCCCATTTTATCCAGTGTGTACCCACACACTGGATAAAATGACACCAAACCAGCACAGGGTGGATTTCAGGTCCCTTATTTAGTTCAGCAGGCAGCCACGTGACATTTTTCCTGCAGGCACACAGTGGGATGGCCAGGGAGGATCCCAGCCCATGCAAGCAGCATTTTTAACCTCACCACACGAGGTTCAGGTTCAGCAGCAGAACGGGGTGGCAGTGACAGGACACAAGAGCAGAGCTTTCATTTTCACTTTGAGGCTTGATCCCACCATCTGCACCATAGCTGTCTTCATGAATGAACAAGGGAGCTTTCTCCCTCTCAGCACCAGGAAACCTAATACCTTGTTTATATTTGAAAACAGAGAAATCTCTGTGTATCACAAGCCCAAGGAGAGCTCAGCAAAGGTTACAGGACACCAGCATTTCCTACACCCCATGCCTTTCCTAGGACAGGCAGTAACCGATCTTTCAAGCAGCAGTAGTTTTGAGTAGGAAACATTACACATAAAAAAAAATGAATGAAGTACCACCACTTCCCTGTAAGACCCCTGGACAGGCTGACAACCTGCTAAGCAAGCTCTGGGACAGTTCCAGCCCTCCAACAGAAAGGAGAAAATATTTGTGCAAAAGTCTGAGATACGTTAAACAGACTGAAAACCTACAAGCCTTGAGTTTAATAGGTTCATTTTATCTTCACACTGATGGTTAAGCTCATCTTTGACTTCTCATTGTGACTCTAGGAGTTATCACTTCCCAAAACTTAAAAATGTCTATTCAGTTAGCTGTTGTTTGCTGATGACATTATCTATTTTAAAAGAGGCTCTTATCTCTTCAGAACCCAACTTCGTCTGTTTTTAACCAACCACAGCTGGTTATTTTGGCCTTTCATAAGCCTAAGAGCTCAAAAGATTCAGAGCTTGAATATCACCATCACTTTTAAGGGATAATTTTTAACTTACTGAAGAAATGACCTGGAGAAATAAATAAGGAGTTTTATTTAGAAATTTTTTTGAGGGAATAAAAGGTTAAGATACAGACTACAGCCGTTTGCAAATTAGGGTAGAGCTGATCAAAGCTTTGGCTGCAAGCCATTCTAAGAAAAACAATTTCATTGCAAAACGTTGTTAAAATAGATTAAGATTTCTCAACTCATTTAAACAGGATTTTATTTTTATACGACCACAAAAACGCTTAAATTCGCAGCTCCAGAACCAAAGCGGGAACAAACATCAGCTCCGGTCACTCAGACCCAGCAGCGCATTCTAATTTTCCCCCCGCCCAGCGAAAACCATCTCACCCTTCCCACCAAAAATCACCCTGCAGCAACAACCCCACTGCCCCGCAGCCCCAAAAAAGCAGGTCCCGCACGGTCTGGCACGTTCCTGTCGGAAGGGAAGCAGAGCAAGGCGGCTGCTCCGCGCCTCCTCCGGGAACGCCGCAGGGCCCCGGGGCTGTCCCCAGCCCCGCGGCACCGAGCCCTCGGTCCCCGTTATCATCAGATAACTGCCTGAGGGGCAGTTAAGCTCCTTAAATGAGGCACAGGTCACTTCACACACTGAAAGGGTCAATTAGTAACTTATGTTGCCACTTAATTGCTACAAGGAGCTCCCAGGAAAGCCGGTTCGCTGCTGCTCCAGCGACCCTTTGCCTCTAACTGCGGCTAAAACCATTCCCAGCTGGATCCGTCACCGCAGGTCCTTTGGCATCAGCTCATCCGTGGGAGCCTGTCCCATGTCCAGGAGAGCTCCTTCCCTGCCGGTCTGTGCGGTGGTGAGAAGGTGCACAGCACCCAGAGCTCACCAGCACAGCCAAAAGCTCACTAGAAACCCATTTTTCATAGGAAAAACAAATAAAACCTCCCACCAAACCAAACCAAAGAAAAAGTCATAAATCCCTGTCCAACACTCACTGCAAATTCAATACTCTTCCCAGTTCATTTTAGGGAGTTTCCTTCACTCAGAGGGATTTTTTTAAAACTTTTGCAAAAAAGCACCACAACTTTTTCTGTTTATTCATTCATAAAAGTTGAACTCGGCTTGTGTTTACACTTCACAAAGACTTTACAATTGAGGTGATCAGCCTCTCAACTCCAACCACTGAGCACAGAGCTGGGGAATTTTCCTCCCTTTCAGAGGCTGACACAGCAGAGGGCTGTGCTTAGCTATGGTTGGAACCAGCCTGTTTGCTGCTTCTCACGAACCTGCCACAGCACTCCAGGTTATTTAGCACAGCTCCTACTGGAGCAGTGTGGAAGAGGAAAAGCTCACAGAATAAAGCTCCAAGCAAAAATGCTGTATGAGGATTCACAGTGAGAGCAGTAAATTAGCTTTTTAATTGTGGCATGTGGAAGGACTACGTAAACAATAAAAAAACCCCTGAAATAAGTCTCTGTCTTTGAACATCTGAACGCAGAAGCGCTCCAAGAGTGCAGCAAAGGGCCGTCTCTGGTAAAGCTTTCAGAGTCAGAATCCAATCACTCTTCTGGTTTTACTGGCAGGACAGTGGCAGCAGAGCAGGCCCTGCATAAATCAAGCCTTTGAACTGTTCTGTCGGCATTTTTTGCAAGACCCCATTGCACAGCTCCATCCCCACAGGCTGGCAGATCCCTGGAGACACAGCACCAGTTTAATGAAACCACGTTCCTGAGGGGCCCACACTGGACGTTAAACACCCTGATCAGTCTGAGTTCAGACTGCTCAATAAAACCCCAGACATTTACAGCAGAGATTCCTGCTACTGTGAGGAAACTTGCAAATCAGCGTGACAGATGACAACAAGCAAAACCATATTTAATGCATTTGATTCTAAAGCACAATTTATTCATCTAATGCTGCAAGGGTGTACATATTTATGCTCTCTCTTTCTCCCCATATCCTTAATTACTACAAGCCCTAAATGAATTCAGCTTGGAGACTTATTTCTCTGTATTAGACAGGATGACTGAGCAGCACATTAGCTCAGAGGCAAAGCACAACTTTGGCAAAGGCAGGGGAAGAAACCCAATGCAAATCCCATCTCTCTGGCCTTGCCATGCAACCAGTTTGTGTCAGAAGAACTTTCAGATCAAGCTAACATTTTCTTAAGTAAAATCTGAGAAGTGTCCTACAGAGGTTCTGTGGAGAATATTCATCCCCTTTGGAGGTGAGAAAATTCTCTGTAAGGATATCAGCAGTTTCCTAGGCAGGTGCATCACTTCCCATTTGTCACTATTTCTACTGGTGTTATTGGGAACACCCACTCTTTCTGAATTTTACCACAAATAACATCCTGCTGCTCTCTGATACACACAGGCAGAGAAAGAATAAGGAATTATACCATTTGGACTGGAGAATGTAGTGAAATATTACGGAAGTTAGCCCTTAAAAATACCTGAAATGGAAACAGTCTACACTAGGCTGTTCTGATCTTTGGATTGGAGCTAAATTTTCACTGCAAATAACTTTCATGCATCTTTAATGTGATTTAGTTGAAAACTGTCACGTTGGACATTTAAGTACATCACAACTGAAGGTCTTGCAGACTTCAGTAAAGCTAACCCAAAGGTCTCTCACCCTGAAATGTAGATATAGTTCAATCTGATTTTAATAACAGTTAATCTTTTTCATCTACACCAGCTGCGAGGCCATGAATAAATAAAGACAGTTCGGAATTTCAGGAGTTGAGAAAGACTGTGACAAGAATGAAAGTTGTCTCTTCCCCTCATAGTGCAGGAGAGCATCACAACCAACACCCCTGAGCTCTGTCTGGGTTCTTGGAGGCAGAGAGCCCAGATGTAAAACCAGAAAAACAGAGGAGAATCTCCAAAATCTGCTGCAAATTATTAAGTGGAAAAAAATGACACCAGTCAAAGAACAGGAAGGGAATGTTCCAGCAGTGGTTTGGACTAGTGTAACTCAAAAGCACTTCAGAAAATAATATTAGAGGGCACAACAAAAGCAATGTGCTTATGCTTACACAGGCAGCATTTGCTGGGAACTATCTCTGAATGCAAGTAAAGCTCTCATCATTTATTGTTTGCTCTTCACAGCCTCCTGTACTCAAACCTGGCACAAAAGGATGCTCAGGGAAATAGCTGCTGAGTAATTTCAAGCCAGTATCCAACCTATCCTTAACTATTGAAAAGCACATAGTGAGAGAGGACTCTGTGACCTGGTGCTTTTTGAGGAAGATGGAAAAATGTCAATAAAGGTTTTAAGATAAGGGATGTGCTATCACAGCCTGTGGATCCATCACTGCTGACCAAGTAAACAACTCCTCACTGCTCCTCTCCCTTCCTTACACTCTGTGACAGAAGCCAGCAGTTTCCACTAGCCAAGGAAAAAGTATTTGCATGCGCCAGGAGACATTCTACATCCACATCCAGGATGCCTTTTCTTGATTATTTGAGGATGTAACATTGACAACAACTTGACTGACTTGCAGTAGTTAACAATCAAAAAGCATATTTCAGCATCATAAAGCAGATGACAGCATTCTCCTAAAAAGCACCATAAATTAAAATTATGTTTATCATTTCTTCAGCAACACTGACAACAATTAGATTTCCATAAAGTAAAGGTACAAAAATTACCAACAGTAAACTGTCCTATGAGAAGAGCAGCTTGTTGGGACAAGTACCAAAGGAAAGCAATACTCAAATAAAATCTTGATCCAATTGTTTACACTGGTAACTACAAATTAAAATTTGCTTTATATAAACTGTAATAGGTAGGGACCTCCTCAAAGAAAAGGGACAAGCCATGGCAGGCAAGACAGAAAAAAACGGGTGGTCCCTACCCCCACATGAGGGTACAATTCCAGGACTGTTTCAGAAAGCTGGTAGTATTCCCAGCCATCCCAGACTAACACTCTTCCTGGCCTGGTGTTCCAAGGTGGTCCAAAACCTGAGCTGATTTATCATAAAATACACCACTCTGCAGCAGGTTAGGAATTGATATCACAAGCCTATCAAAGAGGACACACCAAGGCACTTCAGAAAAACATAGGACAGGTTATAATGGCAGCAAGCAGCTTCAGTTATCTGACTTTTTAAACCAGCAGCACAAGCTTGCCAGAATATTAAGAACAAGATGAACACAAGGACAGAACTAGGTATTAACCACCCCAACAGACAAATGCCTTAAAGTAGTGTTAACACCACCAAGCTTTTCATAAGCCCATCTCATAGCGGTACCACAAAAAGGAAACTCACAGCTTCCTGAAAACACAACCACCAAGGTGGGTCAGATTTTGTCCTCCTTTAAGCCAGTGATACACCCTGCTCTGACACAGAGCAGTAACAAACACAACCATGACAGGCCCACAGCCAGAACCTAACCCAGAATCTGTGAAAATGGAGTTTCTCCCTGTGCACGGCACCAGGCACGTGCACTGTGAGACACTCACTATGCTCATCTTTCCTCCACATCGCTAATATTTTTAGAAAAATTGGCCAGGGAGCCGGGCTGGGCTGTTACCTGCATCATACTGCTGTTCTCCATTCATCTCCACAGGAGCCCAGTGGTTGTTCCCAGCAGCCAGAAGCAGGGGAAGCCAAGGCTGTCACTGTTTGGTGGTCATGAGTCGCCTCCCGCCTTCGACAGCAGCCGGGACATTCGAGATGGGATCCTGGAAAACACCTGAAAGGAACAACTGGTAAGGAAATCTTCATGGGATTTTTAGCTGCTTTTAAGATAGAATCCTAGAGCGGTTTGGGTTGGAAGGGAACTCAAAGATCATCTCCTTCCAAACCCTTGCCATGGGCAGGGACCCCTTCCACTAGCCCCGGTTGCTCAGGTCCCATTCGACCTGGCCTTGAACACTTCTGGGATGGGGCAGCCACAGCTTCTCTGGGCACCCTGTGCCAGGACCTCCCCACCCTCACAGGGAAGCATTTCTTCCTAATATCCAATTTGCAAGCCTATTCCTATGAGCAATTAAATAATTATTTCGTTATGAATGGTAGAAAATAAGCAAAACCAGGTCTAAAGCAAGCCCACCAGTGGCACCAGTTCACTGGCAGTGAACCACGAGTTTTCTTTCCTTACAAAATTCTCCACAAAAGCAAAGTTGTATAGTAAATAAAAGTCCAGGTAACATATTTCTTTACTAATAACACACTCTGACTGACAACTTTATAAAAATCAATGAGATGAGTGCCCACAAACCCAAGATTATTGGCTTAAAAACTCTTAGAAGAAAAAGATAATTTCAAAAAGCCTTTGCATTCCTGCTGAATGTCTGTGAAGCACCTAGATTTTTGTTTTAAGTGAGATACCTGAAATAATATAGAGGACTAAAAATCAGGTTCTAAAAAACATAGGCTGTGCTTCTGAAATAAACACATTTTGAATAACAGTGGTTTATAAAAAGGAAGTTCTATACATTTGAGAAGTCTCTGATTCTGAGTTTTGTACAGCTAGAGTGTTTATGCAGACTACCTGATAATCCTTAGAGGTACACAACACTGGTAGCTTCCCTCACACACAAATAAATCAACAAACTTGAACAGAATAAAATAACCAGCAGCAGTGCTCAGTCATGTAGGAAGTTCAGTACAATCAAAACTACAGCCAACTTCAAAAATTTTCATTACATGTGAAAATAAAAATTTTCTGAGAGTAGCAAGAATTATCATTAAGAGCTCCTATTGAATGGCAGCTTAATGCCACAAAAATCTACTGTATGGAAGATATTAATAACTTTTATTCATTACAGCTTCACAGGAATGTGTCTGGAAGGGGACCCAGCTGCCAATTTCTGCTCTATGCTTCTAACCTGCTCCGCTGCAGCTCAGAAAGTCTGTGCTCAGCACGTAACCACAAGGTCACACGTTAACCCCCAATTCAGCTCTGCCTCTGCGACAGAGTTACTGAGAAACTGAGCACAGGTTCCCCTCTCCCTCTCCACTGGCTCCCCACACGCTTTTTTCAGGCTCTCGGGACAAAGCAGTGCAGGATAAGATAACTCAAGCACATGTTCCCAGACTATCCCCTCCCAAGACCTTCCTCCTACACAGACTGAGCTTCCACCTTTTCTATCTTTCATAAAGTGATGCTGGAGGATGATGTCACTGGCAGGATGCTCAGCACACAGAGAAGAACTAACCAACAAAACACTTTTTAATCATTAATCAAAATATGCCTTGGTAATGGCCTATCCCAAGCCTATCAGCTGTCACAGGGCTAAGCCAAAACAAAGATAATGCTGTGAGCAAAGCACGTATTCCAACAAATCTGGGATATGCCACTGCTTTAGAATAGTGTAGCCCTGGCAAAGTATCCTCAGAATTAATTGCAATTAAGCTATTTTCAGTTTATGGGATACAGCTCTCAGTTAGCTTCTATAACTAAACTATGTGACGTAACTAAACTCTGTATTTTTTTTGCAACATGAAAATACTTAAGACACCATCCTTCCCCCCAAAATACCCCAAAACAAACCCACTAAACCAAACCCCAAGCACCAAGGAGGCTGTTGATTTAGAAGATGCCAAACACTGGCAGCTCCTGTTGAAGTTGATTGATATTCTGCCCAAGTCAAGTTGGGTTGTTATTCAGGATTTCATAAGCAGTTGTGGTGTTTTATGTACACAAAATTGAGAGTACTTGTAATTAGCACCCACCATGGCTGCTGCTTACAGTCTGGCACCCCAAAGATTATCTTTTGATAAATCTCGAGGGAAGTGGAGCACAAGTGCTGCTGGAACAGAGCTGATTTGGAAATACTTTGGACTCTTCAGTCTCACTTCTGCATTTCAAATCTCCTTTCAGCACATGAAATATTCAGATGTTAGCAACTGGAGGCAGCATTAAAAACAGTTACAGTTCATTAAAGCCAGATGGCTCACTTGAATATGAAAAGAAATCAAACATAAGTTGGATGTTGAATTAAAGTAAATCAGCTGGTGTCTGAGGCTTAATATTATTTTAAAACAAAAGCAATGAGACAATGGGGACAGGAGACACCCCCGAGGACTGGGGACGGAGCTACAGAAGGATCAGGTTTCAGCGAATTCCTTCATGCCAAGGCATCCAGTAAAATCTGTTCCAAAGCCGCGCGCAGCACGGGGCTGCGCTGGGCACAGGCGGGCAGGAAACCTGCTGCAGCTCTGCCAGGGCAGGGCACCTGCCAGCACCTGAAATCCACAGCTCTGCTCCCCAAAATCCACTGCTAACGCAGCAAGGGAGGCGAAGATCCCTTCCTTTTGCTGCTCTCGGAGGTGGGAGGAGAGGGGCTGAACGTCCTCCCGGCCCCTGTGCCCATTCACACACGTACCTGTGCTTTTTCACTTCCAGAAACAGCAATTACGAGTTTCCTATGAGGGGAGATGACACGGGCACTTCTAAAGACTTTTTGTAACAGATTTCTTTATTCTAGGACTCAAGGTGGGCCCGATCCTGGCGCTGCACTGGACAGGGCTCCAAACCACAGGGCACGGACCCCACCCCAATCCTTATTCCTGACACTGCCGTGCACAACTGCAGCTACAACCAACACTTCATTTGCCTCTGCTTCCAGTATTGCTGCAGAAATCAGCAATTTCCACAACCTACCAAAAAAACAAACCCAAAACAACTCCAAGCATTTTTTTTTAACCTTTTCCCTAATCTAACACCACTAGAGTCAATCATGAATATAGGTCTCAGCTGGCCCTTTTGCTACACGAAGATGAGATAGTGGCTCCGGGGGAATGGGGGAACACGTCGGAATCACGATTCGTATGAGACTGGGTACTTGCAGGCCACACACCTTAGCAGTGTATGAGAAGATCTAAGGTAGAAATGCAGTTGCATGGGGTCCTCTGCCCTGGGAGATAAGCCGGGCCGAAAACATCAGCCCTTTGGAAAACACATTTGCACCCACTCAGAGAACAGGGAGAGTCCACCCAGCCTGGCTGAGACTCCGCCAACTCCTCACTGACAGAACAAAGTCAAAAATGGAAAGGACCTTCTTAAATGAGAACTTAAATTGAAGTGTTTTATTAAAAAAAATTAAAATTCTACAGCACAAAAAGAACCCAATGCAATGAACTATTCGGGTAGGAGCCAACTTAATTTTAGGTTGAACTTACAACGTGTAGTACTTGATCCACAAGCATTTTTGTGAAATGCATTCCCTGTATACTGGCAAGTTTCAGATCACTCTTAGTTAAGTGTTTTCAGCACAAAACAAGGTATGCTGTGCAAATTTCTCAACCAGAACCAAAATCAACGGTGCTGGAGAAAATTAACTTTCAAGCTATTCAGTGTGAGTTTCATTCACTCTTTTGTGGCAACTGCGCTGGCAGTTACAGAAATACCCAAACTCCCACACTGGGGTCAGTATATTTCCTTAAAACAGCCCCATCCTTTTGGGGGAAAATGTCAGAGACTCTGGCTAAGCACTGCTGCCAGCTCGGTGGAAGGATACAGCTCACTACCTGCCATGGCAGGTCAGCACCCACCTCCATCAGGCACAAGGGCACATTTCTGCCTCCTCTGAACAAAAACCTCACCCCTGAAATCAGGGCTGAGAGGGGCAAAAGCAAACAACTATTCAGAAGGGCATCTGGTGTAAGAAATCTCTACTACCTGTGATGGAGCTGTTTAAGATTCACAGATCAGCAAGTGCGTGCACGATCCCTGCTGCTGCACTTGGATGAGCAGCTCACCAAGCCCCACAAAGCTGCAGGAGCTGGGACACACCAGCACAGGGGTGGTTTAAAGCCACCAAGGCTTTGCCCATCTCCTCTCCCCCACCTGAGGGATTTTTAACTCCAGTGACTGGTGCAGGAGCAGGTTGAGCACAAACCCAGCCTCTGTGTCAGCTGCCACGTGGAAAACGACTCTCATGTTTTGTCATTCAACAACCACATCAATGCTGCTGTCAGACAGGACATTAGAATTATTTTCTTGGGAAGCAAAGTGTTATTGTACACACTTACATCTATGCCCTCCCCACCTTACTCCATCCCCCTGCCATTCTCCCTGCTGGAGCCCTTGGCAGAGGTCCTGCTTCTTCAAGAAAGGGTCTCCAGAGTCCCATAATTCATGCAAGCTCCTAGTTCTCCAAGCCTTTTAGAGTCAAAATAGGGTTTAAGGACTTCCTTATAATTTTGTCTTCTCTTGTTTAGTCCCTACCAGCTGGAAGCCTGGATAACACTGCAGATATTTTCTAACTTTCAGTTGTATAAACAAAGTAAGTCTTTTGCAAGCCTTCCTAGAGTACCTGACCTCCCACAAACAAAGTGGAAGACTTCTTACAATCTCTAATTTATGCTGAAATTCCAATTTTTCAAGTCATTTTAATTGCTGTTCTGTGACAAGAAAAAAAAATCAGTTCCAGCTGTTTCTGTAGGAAAGAAAACTACCTGTCACAGAAGCCTTGGCTCAGCATTGTTAGCACACTCCAAATCTCCCCAAGACCTGCAAGACCCAGAAAGCAGAATACAGATAGGCAAAATAAAGTTTGATACTCTATAACAAAGTAACAGAAATACTACCAGTTTCATTAGCCACAGCTGCTGAAGGAATTATCCCATCCAACGTGGAGAACAGAAACCTTTGGCTGACTTGCAGTTCTTTAAAGCCTTATTTTTACACACACGAATGAAACAGCTGGTCTGTAAAAAGCAGCTTATCTTCCTGCTTCTGTAAGGATTTATCAAAGACAAACAAATAACTGAATCACCTTTTATGCTGGTAGGACCACCAGCATTTCCTTTAGGTTGTCGTGATCACATACTGGGTGCTCCAAAACAAAAGCAAAACCCTCCTGTATTAAAAAAAACCCCAAATAACAGGGGCAGCTATGTTTCCACACTTCTGCAGTTGGTAGTCCAACTGTAAAAAAGGAGTTTATCACCTCTTCTTGCCCCCCTAACCTGTCTTAGTCAAGTGGCACCATTCTGTGCTTTTGTAAGAGGCCACAGGAGCCCCGTGCCAGTGACCAACCCTTCTCCAGCAGCTCTGGCTGTGCCTCACACAGCTACATCCCGTCCAAGGGCCACAGCAGCAACACCAGCCAACCACCCTCCACAGGAAATATTTACTTCACCAAAAGCAGTCAACATTTCTGACATTTCAACCCCTCTCATCTCTCTCTACCTATTTGGGTTTCATCCCTGAAAGGGCAGAAATTATGTTGGTCTTTAACATTCGACCCCTGCTCCTTGCAAAGTGTTCCTGAAGACAGGGCACAGGATTTCTGCTACCCCTTTCATCTCTCTGCCTGCCAAGAGCATGCTTCAGTTTTCTTATCTGAACAGCTTCTGTGTGACCTCTGAGAACAAAACCCATTGAACATGAAGATTATATATGTATATAAATGCAAATAGGAACTACTAACACCAGAATTCGATTCATTATTAAAACTGACTATAATTTCTCTCACACCTGCACTGAAATCTCTGCTCACACACCAGTAGTCCTAACAGTTCCATCCTTCCAAGTCCCTGCTGTTTCCCATGGAATCTGTTTTAGCAGAAGAGAACTCCAGGTTCATCCCTTCCATTGCAACAGCAAAGCTGAGACTCCTCAAAGAGAAGTGCATTTAAAGAATACACCTTCTGTTCTTACACTTCCAAAGAAATTCTTGTAAGATGCAAAAGGGGCAAAGAATCTGCTGTGGAGGATCCAGGCCATTGCCAACAACAGCAGGCCAGGCTTACAGAGAGCTGTGTGGCTCTGGAACACGCCTCACACCTTCCACACAGAAGTAACTACAAGCAAGCACACCTGCAGAGGATGCTAAGCCAGCCTGCACCACTGCACTGCAATGCAACAAGAAATGTATCATTTCTATTCCAAGGGTTCATTCCAAACAAAAAGCCCGTGTTCGTGACAGCTTCCCCGTGCTGACCCAATGCCCACCATCAAGGTGGCAGAACACGGGCACACACTGCTCTGTCCACACTGAACCAGCAAACCCCGCGGTTATTTACAGGATTTAACATCGCTGTTGGTGCTTCACCTCCAGGACTCGGACAGGTGTCCGAGTAATGCCCTCCCACAGCAGCGTCCCAGCTGTGCTCCTGGTCCCTCCTTGCCCGCAGCAAAGGGAAGGCACCTGCAGCAGCCAGGGCCAGCGGTGGCTGGGTCACCAGGACAGCAGCAGCACAGGGCAGGGGCCACCGCCCGCAGCCGACGCCGCACCAGGGAAGCGGTGTCAGAGCCCCTCACGTCAGGTTAAATACAGCAAGGGCTGGCATTACACAGTCAAATAAACAGGAACCTCGCAGCAGACTGAAAGGTTACAGCCTGGCAGTCTTTTCTGCCTTGAAAATGTGGAAATGTCTGTGAACGTGCATTTTATTAGCATGAAAATATTTACCAGAGAAAAGGAGAATCTATTTGGTCACAAAAAGGGGACCAGTGCTCATACCTTTGAACTCGATCTTTTATGAGAGCTGTTGTACATTGCAGAAGAAAACAACAAACAATAACCTATTTAGCAAAATTCTGCTGATAACATACATGGTGTTTATCTTTTCCATTTAAATTAGGTCAATTTAGGTCTGTTTTCCAATCCCGACCCCTGTCTGAAGTCCAGCGGCTTCCAGGATTTGACTCAGTGCCTGGATCTGCCTGACCATCCAGGTAACACACCTAGAACTGGGAGGCCTGGTTAATGAATCTTGAAACATTCAGGTCCAGCTCAACAAATTGCAGGATCTGACTTTACAACCCGTGCTGTGCTACCCAGCCACTACAGCAATTTCCATGGGACTGCATGTTAAGTCCAGGTGAGAATGGGAAAGTCACAGCTCTATTCCCAGCTAACTTAAATGCCACTGGACAGACAGAGCACTGACTTGACAGGGCAATAACACAATTTCTGGGTATCCCAAAAAGTTCCCTTATGTTTGTAAGTGGTTGCAAATAGGAGCTGTTAAATAGTGATCGGTTTGCCTCTAACGTTTAAGGTAGCGGGGAGTTCTGTCAAGTCCTTAAGGCTTGTTTTTCTTTTTAAAATGCAAAATCTCCAGCATTATTCTCCTCTCTTCATCTACTTTCATGGCGTGCAGACTACAAGCACACTGGGGGTTATGGGCCAAATAAAGAAACCAGACAGAACACACTGCTCTCTTTTCACTGTTGATTTTTTAAATTCATATCCTATTGCACAAATACAACTGCCTGAAGTTACAAGCTGGAAAAGAAGATGAAGGAAAAATGTGAAGTTCCTGCTGCTCCCAAGTCCCAGACAACAGCCTGGCAGCTTCTTATCCTCCGTACAAAGACAAGCAGCGTGAACAAGCAAATATTCTACCGGTAAAACGTGGTACGATTCACGGTGAGATGAAACAGAGCACTTGGATTGGAAAGAACTTCTACCTCTGGATCTGAATCCCTGGTGCACATAAGTATGGAATCCCAGGGGCCATGGTGATGGGGATGCTGCCCTTGAGGAAGTGGTTGGCAAGAGTTAACCTGCCAGCAGAGGAAGGGACCCTCTACCCTCAGTTTGAGCAGCCTCTCAGTGAAACGTTCCCCAGCACACGCGGCTCTACCCAACACCCGCTTTCTCAGCTTCCCCAGACTAACTACACGGCAGAAATGGGTACAGCATCGTGGTTTAGACTCTTAGGGAAATGACTGAACTTTTTGTCAGAGTCACCATCAGTCTCACTCTTCTGGCTTGAAACAAAAATGCCCAGAACTCGCTCAGATGCTGTTCAAGAGCCAACTCCGAGCCAGTGCCAAGATTTGAGATCTGCAGCACAGAGCCCTAGAGGACAACCTGTGGGGAGCTATGGGTGGCAAAGCAACCTGCATTAGCTCTTAACTACTATTTGCTCCAAAACAAAAGAAAATCACACCCTTTCCATGGTGTCAAGGAAGGGCACTGACATGGCTACATGGGAGAAGACAAAGTACCAATGGATGAACAGAATTGATACAGTACTCAGCTATCCACTATGTGAGAGACAAGTGTTTTAAATCAAAAAGTACATTCATTGCACATATACTGAGGCAATTAACAAAGACACAAATTAATCTGTAAGTGCCTGAAACATGAGAATTACTGGAGAAACTGGAGAAAAAAACCCATCTGTTAGAACACCAGATTTGGAAACTAATTTCGATCCATGAAGGATGTCAGGCCTACAGACAATACAGGAAGGTCAATGGAGTCTTCACAAAGTTACAATAAATAGCTCCCTCATATTGCCACAAGGCTCCATTTATTCAAACAAGTCCTCGCTGCCGACTCCTATTCCGTGCATATGTTACAGGAAAATCTTTGAATAAAATCTGAGCAGGACACTCAACTCGGCTCAGCACTCAATGTATTTAAAGGGAAGAAACTTTGCACCATATTCCAAATCCTTCTTTGAAAATGAACTCCCGTTTCAGAGAACCAACTAATGGATGTTACCACTGCAGACAATACAACAATTAAAGGAGAACACTGGTGGGGGAAGGAAGGTATCTTGCAAATAAGACATTTTTTAAGAAGTCCATCATATAAAACGCCTTTTGTGTGTAAAAGCACACTCCTACTTGTTTCCTTCATCATGTCACTGAAATGGTACACAATACAGTAAAAACTAATATATTACACTCATTTCTCACCCACGAGCTACACACTAAAAGGGCAACTCTCCCTTGAATGCCACCACAACCACAGGACAACTCAGATCCTGTCAGCCAGCGAGGGCTCACACCACTTCCAGACACTTGAAACCCACAAAAAAGCCCAACTTTACATTTATTCCCAAGAAGGACACTCTCCACCCCATCAAAAAGAAGTTTAAAGATTAGGAGCTAAACCTGTTTATCAACACGTTGACCTCTTGTTCTAGATCCCATTTTCCTAGGGCGAGCAGGAACTCCAACATGTCTCCACAGTTCAACTGAATTTGAGTTCAACTCCAGTTGAAAAAAGGTTTAACTCTTTGGTGCACATCACTTGTGAAATCATAACCAAATCCTAGACTTGGGTTTAAAAACTGACTCGGTGCTTGAACTTTAGCTTCCTATTTTTAAAATACTGGCACTGATACTAGGGGAAAACAAAGGGAGTGGCATTTCATTCATATTTCTTTGCATACATGGATCATCAGGCCTTCTTCCCCGAACAAACAATCCGTTAGTCAAATTGTCACTGGCAGGCTAGAGTGAAAACTAAGATGGAAAATAACTTACTTCAAAGTTTGCAGTTTTGGTATCATATAATTTCAATCTAAGTAATTTAATCTTAAATAATTGCAATTAAAAAGCCCTTAATCACAGGATCTTTATTTGTTTTTATGCCCACTAATGACATTTGAACATAAGGTCTGTACAGACAGATGCAACCACAAATCAAACTGTCCAACAGACAGAAAACCTATTTTAACAAGCAGTGGCACTAAAAAAATCCCTCCATGATTGCAAATAAAAGCTGCAGAAGCAAATAGGACACAGTTTTAGCAAAAGCAGTCATCACAACAAATCAAGTTGGATCAAAACAGACTCAGAACTCACAATCATCCTTACAAAGAAATTAACTTATCCCTGAGTGGCCAGCACAGGTCACAGAACAGGTAAACAAGCAGGGAAGGACTCGGTGCTACCTATTAGCAAGAAGTAAGCCTCCAGCTACTAAATAATTTCAAGTGCTGGAGGTAATAAATTTGGAAAAGATTAACAGGAAAGAGGACTCTAAAAGGTGACAACCACACCCAACACACACTGCCCACACTCTACAAAGCCACCTCATCATCCAGGCCATCAGTGCTCAGTCTGTGCTTTCAGAAACGCTGATAAGCAGTTCTTCATTTCAGATGAAACCCGAATAAATGAGGCTGCAAACTTGGAAGAGTCAGGACTCGGGGCTTGCCGTGTCATTTTCTTCACAAACCCATGTTTCAGAGTCCAGCATCGCTTCAGGACTTGTGTGCCTCAGGTTTTTATTGTCATGGCTTAATCTCGCTGTTTCATTACCGTGCAAGGCAAGCCTGATTACCAGAGCAGTCCTGGAACACTCCCAAATAGCTCTGCAGGCAGCAGGTGCCAGCACCAGCACAGCATCTGCAGAGAGAGAGCCCTGCTCTACCAGCCTGGGGACAAAGAGGACACCCCTTCCTCCTCCTCCTCCTCCTCCCAGCTCCTGCAACCTGGGACTGACCCACTCTTCCCAAAGTCCTTCACCAGCACAGCATAGGAACACCTGCAGCAGAGAAAATTAAACAGCAGCAGGTTTCACTTCTTCCATAAGGATATGTTCTCTTCTCCTCCTCCCCAGCAGACCAGCCCAATTCAATGCATGTTACCTATGTACCATCCAGGACTACCTTTCCTACTCACAGGAACTCCCCAGTTTAAAAGTCAAAACATGACTGTCAATTATCACCTTAAAATTGAGGGGTAGCCAAAAACAAAAACACGATTCTAGCATGCATGGGCGCCACTGGGGAATGCATTTCAAAGCCTGTGTCCCTTTGCTCGAGTCTCCAAATGTGAATATAAGAACTTCTAATTCCACTTTTATTAAATAACATCACTTTCCATCTCAACCACTGAGTAAAAATTATCACCTCGAGTCAGAAATCATAGATGAGGAAAAATTCAACTTCCTACAGTGCATATTTAAAGGTCCTTTAACAAAATAAGTGCTGAGGGCAGGTTTTCCTACATCCTAACCTCTACCAGTTGTTCAAGAAAAAGCCCTCTGCAGTCTGGGTTCAACAGTCAGGTCTTTACTTTGATCCCCAACCTGTTCCATAGGTCTCCTGGGCACTCTTGAACACCTACTGTGCTGTTAGCAGGAGATGCATTCTGACCTGAGCTGCTCCATATCTTCCAAAGATAGTGTCGCTGATGAGGAAGTCTGGAGTATAATCACCTTGAACTAATCTAATCTAAGTTACTTTAGGACTGATTCGACAAGATTCACCAGCCCAGTGCAGGATCTATCGCTCCCATGTGAGACATGATAAAACTGCAGAGGAGGTTACGTGATTTCCCTGCAGGTGCAGGAAAGCCCATGGCAGAAGCAGGATCAGGAGCAGCTCAGCAGCCCGAGGTGTGCCTGTGTGAGCTGCTCAAGTGGAGCATCTGCCACACACTGCTGGGGCTTCAGAGTGCAACAGCAAAAATGAGTGTATTTTCCCTGATGGTGACAAATACGAGTTTACTGACACTGCTCAAACGCTAAAAGCAAAGCCAGCGATACTGAATAACTAGACAGAAATATCTGAATTATTTAGTAGACAGTGCAGAAGCACCAAACAAGCCAAAGCATGATCTGACCAAGAAAGAACAAGGAAAAAAAAAAACCCAACAGCTATTAGTTTCCCGCTGGAGAGAAGAAACAGCTGACTGCAGGATTAAGACAGCAGCCATGCCAGAGAGGAGGGCGAGACTGCATGGCCAGGGATGGTGACAAGCAACACTGCTGCTTTTTGATTGTCAATTACTACATTGACTGAGCTGCAACATGAGATAACATCCCCAGACTTTTTTTTTTTCTTTTGGACAGTCTTTCTGAAACACTACCCGAAACCCTGAAGTATTCCTTGGCTAGTAACAGAGAAGGGGGATGGAAAATCCACATTTCAACCACTCCTTTTAATAATCCTGTAGAGAAAATCCTGACCAACTGATCACAGCTAATATTTCTTCCTCATTTAACTTCCAAAACTCTGTCTCCTGCAAATGACATTTTATTTATAGCAGTGGTATTTGCTGTATAACTGATTGGGGAAGGCTGTAAATGAGCATCATTGCATATATATGGAAAACAATGATAAAGCAGTCATCAAAAAGCTACAGAACATTTAAATATTCAAATAAGGCAATCTGCATAACCCCCCACCTGAATTTTAATTTTACAGAACTTATTTCATAGCTTTGTGCCATAGATGATCTGTGCAAGCCACTTTTCCACAGAAAAATGGCATCTTTCACTTTTAGATGTGTCCAAGTGATATTAATTTTAATTCTTGGAGTGAAGGGTAAAGGAGGCTCTGCCATAGGAAGACAGGTTATTTTTAAAGTCTAAGTGCTCAAGGCAAGAAGGCAAAGGTGAAGATGCTGATGAGCCACAATAAGGTTGCAGCGGCACTGAACTGCACCGAGGCTCCTCACCCGCCAAGCAAAACAAGGTTATAACTTGCAGCTCTGTAAAATGGGAGCTATCAAAATAGGCAGGAGAGGCAAACAGGGCTGTGGAGGTAAGGGAGACAGACATCACAGCAAACCAGCCTTTATACTGAAGCAAGGACTTCCAAGAGAAAATGAAAATCAACTTGCGGGAGACCCCGTAAAGAAGCAGCTTTTACCAAGCAGGTCAAAAAGATGTAATCACAAACTGGAAGGTTAAATTAACACCTGGCAGCTCTGGAGCTGGGATCACCCCGAAAACACTTCAGTTAGAAAACACAAAACAAACCCAAACACAATGCTCTTGCAGTGCTGAAGTTAGAACATGCAAAAACTCTACCTTTGCACTTCAGATGCTGCAAATGTAATGGGTAAGGGAGATCAGGAGCTTTTCTTGTTTAAACCTTACTCTGAAATCTTGAGTGAGGCAGACTTTAAACACTTTTTCTTTTCATGGGCTTATAGACATTATCTTAGATACCTGCTCACTCAGTGGTACCAGTTACTTTTTAAACATTTTTGGCTGTGGAGTTTCCCTACTGCCTTAGAACCAGCGCTGTTCCATCCTTAGGGCTGCTTGGATTCAAAAGAGCAAACCCCGGAATATTCCTCAGACAACACGATCACTTTTAGCACCACTCAATTCCCTGACCACAGACACATTATCTCATACATATTTAAAGAAGTATCATGCCTGAAAAACTTATATTTGGTAAGAAAAGCCTCAAGAAGGAAAAGGTGTTAGACTTTTCCTCCTGGTACACACATGGCTGGGGAGAGGGGGAGCGAGAGAAAGAAGAGGGAAAACAGGGGATCAGTAAAAGCAATCACTGAGTTTTGCCCTCAGGATCAGAGAAACCAAGGGGAAAAGGAAGAGCAAACACGTAGAAAACATCTAGTTGCTTCAGAAACAAAGTTTCCTTCTTTAAACATTAACCAGTTTAGGTCCAGAGATTTCCATGAAGAAGCTGGGGACCAAGCACACCAAATGCTCCAGCAAAGGCCTGGTAATTTATTTTACTGACCTACATCACAGTGGTGTAGCAAATATCTTCTACATTTAAAATTCCTGCCCTACAACACTGATACTTCAGTGTTACAGTGATAATTTCCTAGATCTAAAGAACATAGGGAAAAACTAAAATCAAATTAAGATAAAATTGGTCTATACAGGTCTCATTCTGCCAAACTCTTTGTAAAAACAAAGAGATGGCAAAAAACTCTTGTTCTTCCTCACAAAGTAGCCACCCCAGGTCTGTATAAACAGTTTTTTTCACGACTAGAAGCTTTTCTTCCCTTCAGCCAAACAAATCCATCGCATCATCCTCTGTGATGTGAGGAAAGGCTCCGAGAACAACGTCCAAAAGAGCTTATTAATTTTCTGCATCCATGAGCTCTACAGCATTCATTATTACAATAAACACTGTAAATATCTCTCACAGCCTCCTAGGTTGCCAGCTTTCAATGATTTTTACTCTTTTACCTTCTACTTTCCACACTCTGTCTTCACTACATGAAGGTACAAAACCCCACAAATGCTGCTACCAAGAGTATTGCATTATTTAAATAACAACTGAGTTAAATTTCACTGACATTAATTACAAGTTGGTTCATTAGAATGTCAGTTACTGTGATAAAACTCAAGTTACTGAGAAGAAAAAAACCTACTGTCTGTTTCTAGCCTAAATTTGTTGTGTGCATTGTGGCTTTACACTGGCTTAAGGCAACCCAGGAGGCTGGGGACGTGCTCAGTGCCATTCCCGCTTCCAGTACTCGGAAAGGACAACTTTGGAAGGGGAGAAAGGGAGAAAGAGACTTGGCCTCTTAGAATTCAGCATGAGAGAGAAAAATGGAACCAATGTAAATTTTTTAGAGCTCTCTTTTTTCCTCTCCTAAATTTCATTTCAGTCCAGCACTCATGGAGAGTTTAGATTTTTGGTGAGTTAAGGGAAGTGAAAACGCAGAGCTGTCTCAGGCTTCTGATTCCAACCACCCCGACACAAACAGGGGCCTTGTGCAACTGCTTTGTTCACCTCCACACCTGGATTCAGTGAAGAAATGGTGGAAATCACACTGACCCTGGGTCTGCACCACAAAAATCTTCCACACGCACCATGCCTCCACAAACAAGTGAGCAACAATGAAGAGAGCAAAAATCAAAGCACTAACAGTAAATGTCCAAATAAGTTCTTGCCTCAACATGTGCTGTGAGAACCTTTGATGTTAAAGAAAGAGGAGGAACCCGAAAGAAGAGGTCAGGCTTTTTTAGAGAATAACAGCTCCTCAGGGCTCAGCCTCAGCATGCAACAAGGAAATGTATCTCAAAATGCCTGTTTCCAGACTCCACCATTAACATGTTTTTAAAAAACTTGTGAAAATTCTTTATAATTTGGCTGTAGTTCCACTCCTAACTTAAGCAAAATAAGGCTGCACTACTCTGAAGAAGGTAGTTCCACACCCACTCATTCATCCCTACCTCACACTAAACTTTCCACTGGAACAAACTCACGCAGCAAAGCCGAAGAGGAGACCATGTCTAGGCTAAACCTCCCTTTATTTGTAAGATTTATAAACAACTACTACCCCCTTCATCTTCCTGATCAGGTGCAGTATTCAATTCTAGCAGCAGAGATGAATGAAACTTCCAACCTTCAGTTATTTATAAGCCTGTCAGTGTCCCATCATCCTGGCTGTCACACAGTGTGCTTTGACTCTTCAGGATGATGGAGCACAAGAAATATCCAAGCATGGACCAGAAACTGTGGAGCTTGAGTAGCAAAATGTTTGCTTTCTAGATTTACATGAACTCCCCAAAGTTCTCAAGCAAGCATTAACTGGCAACATCAGCACTCTCAGCATTCAGCACGTAGGTCAGTGACTGTGTTTTGGCTGAGAAGGGATGTGCAGCAGAGGCTCAAACACGAGCTTGCCCTGCAGCCACGGAGCAGGGCTCACGCAGGTGGTTGCCACGGAGCAGCACAGCAGACTGGCACTGTTCCTGTGGCTCTCATATTTTGGAAATCTCTTCAGGCATCGTGCCAGGAGAAGCCATGGGAAGACAGCTCTGTCTTCTAGGACTTGGCTGATCAATGCAATTTGACTTTGGAGCTCCACAGCAGCTTTCAGTGAGTTTTGAAGTGCAGAACAGGAGTCTGGCTCATACTTTCAGGTTAACTGCACTCACAGCAACAACTGATTTCTTTAGGTATCAGTCCCAAATAACGTTTGGGAAGCCTTGAAACCCTTTTCCCCCTTCTAGCTGTTTGCTCTTAATGCTTTCCACCCACCAGAGCATCACCCCCTCGCTCCAGAGGTTCTGTGAACGGAAGAGCAGTGCTCTTGCAGCTCTAGGAGATTTACACACCACAGTCCTCAAAAAAACCAATTCACAACCAGCACAAGGGAATTCAGCCTTGTTATATAAGTTAAATGTTGATATTTAATAAGCTCCACATATTCGGTCACTGGATGGTTGCACACACAAAGCTGACCTGTTTTACTTAAATTATATTTTAGTTACCCTAAGGACAAAATTCCATGGTGCACTTTTACATTTTTAATCCAAGAACTTGCAGAACTGAGACACATCTCTGGGATCAGTCTCCTTAAAGCTGGTTCTGATGAGAGAACAATTATGCCCAGACTGTCTGAAATAAGCACAGCCACGCAGAGATTCTCATTTATCAGATAAGTTGTATCACTATGCCATTTCACTATGCATTAGATAAGCTATCCTCCATTAGCTAAAAAATAAAAATAATAAAATAATAAAATAATAAAATAATAAAATAATAAAACCCCACATTCTCTAATTAGGAAAAGAGCATACAGTGATCAAAAACACAAAAGCAGAATTTTTCTAGAGACGGTGGTTACCTCTGCTTCCCTGACACCAGCACTACTGCCAAGGACTTGGAGGGGCCATGGCCATCAGCATTCACCAGTACTTGATTCATTGCTCCTGACCAGTTTCCCATTCAGTGCTGAACATGAGATGACCTCATCTGTGCTGATATTTGAAGTACCCACAACGGTACCAACATTCAGGCACGTTATACAAACTAACTTAACCAGCATAAGTAACATGGTTTGCACCTCACTGCATGGATTCTTCCCACACTACAGCCTGAGGAAGGAACCCCCTCTATCCAATCCTTTGGGTGACCAGGAGATGCAGGTTTTCCCAGGCCAGCTCCAGCATTACCCTTTATCAGTTAATGGAAGGCCAAGCACACGGTGAACTTCCATCGTTTTAGTCTGCCAAGGAAGTCTACAGGCAGACTAACAGTTAATAAAATAAGCATCTATTATTGCACTAACACTGAACTTGTATACTTTAGAGAAGACTGAAGCTATTTTACTCAATAGCAGCTGTGTTTACACTATAGCACAGTCTGGTACCTCTGAAACTCAAGTGAACTTATATCCGACAGTAACTGTGCTGGTTCCAAGGGAAAAAAACCTGTTTAAGAGGAGAAACACGCTTCAGCTTCTTGTGTCAAACGAAAATCTTTACTTTAGCAGCTGCTTTTAAAGGTACAACTTCATTTACCATAGATTGGGAATATAAACTGATTTATAATATACAAACAGGGAAAACAGTTGTTTCATTTATATGTTTCTGTATATTTACTTATATGTGAAAATTCATCTGTGCTCACCAGATCAAACTTTTAAGGTACACAAATACATTTTAATCAATATGAAAGCCAGCTTACAGTATAGACTCTGACCTGCATCCATCAGTCACTGCAAGAACACAGCACCTGTACTTTAGCTTTCTTCAGATGAAAAAAATGTCCATTGTCAAGATAATTCAGTGTTACTTATTAATGATTTAGGTGAGTAGATATCTTCCTTTCTCCTCTTAGCACTCACTGAACAGAATGGGAAATAACACTTCTATCTAGAACTACCAAAAGCCTCAGACATCTATCCTGCACAATGCAGTCAGCTGGACCAGACCTGTGAAACTCATTGCTCAAGAAAGGAATTATCTACCTGCTTTTACCTGAAAACCACAGTTTATGTTATGGTGATGATGCCAGATCCATTACAGGAGTACCACCACAGAGCTAGGTCCCCAAGTGAGGAAGGAATGCCGTCAGCCTTTGAGCATCATCTGTGAGCCTTCTGCTTTGGGAAAGCAGAAAAACCATTTAGTAACCAACAGCACTGCAGACACAGCCACCAGTGCTCTGAACCTGCCACCTGGCTCCTGGCACAAACAGCACCAGTTGTTCAGCCTTGGAAAATTGACCCTTCACCCTGGTCATTTCACTCCTTGCTCAGGATAATATAATGCCATTTTTGTGGGTTTTACTTAGTATTTCTTCCTGGGCAATCACTCTTTAATTTTAACTGAAGCTTACTCAATTTGCCTTTGGTTTATGGTGCCAGATCCGTTTTGGACTGGTGAATAAAGACGATTTCCCCTGAGCTTAGAGTAACACAGGTAGAACAGATCTAAGTTCAGAGGTCTCTACTGCCCAGCACATCACGTTAGCCTGCTGCCTCTAGAGTGCAGCAAGAGGACAGCTGCCTGCTGCTGCAGCCAAGCTCTGGAGAAGGGAAGGTGGCAGCCCAACTTTCCTGCAGTGCACCACATCCCGAGCACTCTTCTCCTCTAAAAGGAAAGCAATGAACCCCAGTGCACCTTATCTTGGCTTTCTTCTAAGCCAGCAGAGAAGACAAAAGAACAGAAATTAGAAAGGTCTGAGAGAAAGTGCTACATCTAAATACAGAGGGATGCAATCCTCCCACCCAAACAGGGGAAAACACAGTGAGAAAAATGAAGAAATACAGAATTTATGGCTGGCTTATTCCTCAGGCTGGCTGTTTCCAACTACTTCCACTGCTGTAAGGCTGATCAGAAAAGCTTTCCCAAAAGGCCACTGCCTTTCTAGTAGGCAGCTGGGGATTAAAGATGCTAAAGCCAAATGCTGCTCAGGAGTTGAAGATAAAATTCAGAGCTGCTCTCAAGTTTCCTGCCCTCCCTGCTGCAGAGCTGCTCCATTATTGCCACCACAAACACAACTAAAACCGAGCGAGTGGTGGCAGTGCCATGGGACTGTAACGCCATCGACGCTGACCTGGGAGAGGCTTCCCCGGAGCTGATCCACGAGCCACAGACAATAAAGAGAAGTCAGGTGGTGAAACCCAGCACTGCCACACAACTGCTCAGGCAAGATACAGTCTTTTTCTTTTAATCAAAATTACTAGGAGTGTAATCTGGTTTTAGTTGTCACTGAACACAGACAACGTGGATTAGCTCAGCAAGGCTGTGTGACATTGGGCGTGCTCTGGGTTTGAGTGAACCCACGCTGGCTCTCTGCCTCTGCTCTCAGTACCTTTTCATTTAATGCAAAACCCCAAGCTAACTTTTTCATAGCTGATGCATTTATAGTCAGTTCAGACAGAGATCACATCATAAACATCTATTACCAAGAATTTGTAACTACCCAAAAGGCACATAAATGACAGTGTCTTTAGAAACATCCTGATCTTAAAAAGATGCCTACCAAAAAAACAACCAAAACCAAACCAATTCTGC
Source organism: Gymnorhina tibicen (assembly GCA_013399875.1). NCBI lineage: Eukaryota > Metazoa > Chordata > Aves > Passeriformes > Artamidae > Gymnorhina > Gymnorhina tibicen. The sequence goes on along the minus strand of VXAZ01008547.1, from coordinate 17,712 downwards.
TATAATGATTCTTAGTCATCAGTGTAGCACACCCTACAGTACTTTGCTATCAAGAGATTGTGGGTAGAGGACACTCAAAATTAGCTTCCCCAATTTATGACAACACTGTCGTTAAAGACAATAAATGCAACAGGAATAAATAAAGTAGGAGTTAAGTTAAATGCTATGAGGGCTTATTAATTTCTAATGTAACCAAATTATCCACTATCAGTATCTAAAGAAAAACTACTGAAATCAAGTGCTCTTGGGAGTTGTTAAGAGGAAATGAGAAATTTGGTTTAGTCTTCACTGCCACTTCACTGCTTTAGCAATATGGGATTCCAGGCTCACACTCCAGACCTCCTGTTTTAAACAGTAAAGCTGAAAATAACCTCCTACTTTACCAGCATGTGCTTTTTGTTCTCTGATGCACCGAGCTAAAGACTTAATATGGGACTGTTGTCTGCAGACAGCAAAACAACATCTGGCAGCGTTCCGAGGATCCGGTTTGAGGCTCGCACCGCACTCTGCACAAGAAATCGTCTGGTGGCAGGGCTGGGGAACGCCCCAGGTACGATCCAAGCCTTCACATCAAATTTCTACCTACCAGAGACTCAGACTCCTATTGTAAATCGCTGAACTGCTGTGTCAGGTGTCCCAGGAGGGGACAGGTGCCTCCCCCTGGTTTGTACTGAACTCGTGCTTCGCAACAGCTTCTCCTTGTAACACCGACAGAGCTGGAGAATTCAGCTCAGGTGTGCCAGGGCACGTGGGACTCGTGTGGTAACACCTGAAGTGATACTGCTGTACAAACACTACTGTGCTTTGCAGAGCCAACCTTTTAGTAAAAAAAAGGGCATTCTTGCAAAGGGACAGCAATATGGGTGGTTTTTAAAAGGGAAAGCTAATAAAGATTAAAGTAATTTTGAAAGCATCTCCATCTACAGAGCAGACCCCACAGCCAAAGCTACACCATACAGGTCACTTCTGCCACTGAGTCAATGAGATTGTGCAGGAGAAGCCCACTAGCATGACATCCTGATGACGTGATGTCACACAGGAAATCAAAATTTAATCAAAACTTGGAGAAATTGCAGATCTCAGGCTGGTCAAAACAACCACATTTGAGCACAGCTTAAAACATGTGGAACATGTCAGCACTTCCTAGAAATCCACTATAGTTATTCATATCGCACCTTCCTTATTCAAAATTTCTACCCAATTTTTCTACATAAGCTCCAGGGAGCACTTATCCCAACAGCAAGCTCAGACTGCCACCCCAGTTATTCAGAAGTATTAAGTTATAAACCTTAAAATGTTTACTAAATTATTAAAACATATTTATCAACAGCTTTGCCTTAGATATCAGATTAAACAAGACCTGATATCTAGCTTTTCACCTGCTCAGTGAAATACCTTTCAGCTTTATATACGTAATAAAATGACAACATCAGAGAAATAGACGATGTAAATTTAGGAGGAGAACCAGCCATCATCAAAAGATCAGGAAAATTCATGGTTGAGGAGAAACTGAAATCAAGTAAAGGGGAGACAGAAATTTTGCACAGCATACAAGTTTCCCCACACTCATCATCCGTCATGGTCGAGCAGCTCAAAAGGCCACCTGACACATTTATGTGGAGAGAGCTGGATGGCTCAGGGGATTTGCAAGACATTCAGGCTCACCTAGGAGTGCTCGCAGTTTGGTCAGTGTGAGAGCCTCACTCGGGCACTCGGTGCGGGCTGGGAGCGCTCCCCGCTGCTGTGGCTGAGCTGCAGCGTGAGCCGGGCTGAGCACAGACGAGGCATGAGAGAAACCTGGTACTAAACCAGCTTTGGTAGAGGCAGAGGAAGCCCTGCATGTGAGGCTGGCAGCACGAGAGCAGCTCAAGCTGGGAGATCAAAAGCCACTGATGGGGTGTCTGTGCAGTAATACAAAGCAAGGCAGGTACCACAGGGGCAGTGACAACAGCCCATGTGCTCCCTGCGTCCTTCATCCTGGCCAGAAATGGGCTCAACTGACAGGAAAAACAACTCTTTTCTGCTCTAACTAGGAGAGACAAATGGGTTTGCTGCAGTTACACAGAGCAATGACTGAAAAGCTGCAACCGCCAAACCCAGGAACTTTTTTAAACATTTTTCTTTCCTGGTCTCTCAAAAAAAAGATTGTTATGGAAGGCCTACAAGCAACAAAGAGCAGGCAGGTAACAAAAATGGATCATTACGTTTTGTGTATTACATGCCCATTAAACCAAGGCCACCTCATTCCAGGCTTTCTCACTCTGGCAGCCTGTTATTTCTGGGACACTGTTAATTCCAGTCCTTCCGTGCACTGGCACCTCCCCTTCCCCTGATCAAGAGTCAAACTCTTTCCTCCAGCCACGGTATTCACTGTAACACTCTTCATCTTGTGCCCAAAATCATACTGATAGCATAAACGAGCAAACATGAATTCTCTACTTTCCTCATGTCACTTTGTATAATTTTTAAGAGTTTCTTGTATTGGGGTAGATACAATTTTGTTTCTATTCTAACACAATACTCCATTTCAGTTCTTAAAACCTGCTGGGCAACCCGCAAAAATCCAGAAGGCACATTACACCTCTTATCTGCTGCAACTCTGAACTAATGTTACTGCAAACTTTCTGTTATTTTCATGACAGGACAAATGGTTTCAGCCTTTTTATTTATATAAACTCTGCAAAGGCTTTGTCATTCTGCAGGGGAGAGTGTGGTAAGAGGAGAAAAAGGTAAATTAGCAAAGGCTTGGTTTTCCAATGTTAATCTATCTAGCATGATTCCAGTGTCCACACTGATGAGAAGAGTTTTAGGCTAAGCTCAGTCTACTTTTCAAATAACAGTTAAAAATATAATGAAAAATTATCAGCAAACACTAGTTATCACTGTAGCTTCCTACAGAGGACTGTCAAAACAATCTTTTTAGGCTTAAAACAATTTATAAAACTGATTATTACAATAAAATCAGGCCAATGAGCAGCCACATATGAAGTCTTACTGACCGATGTAAGGGAATAACAATACAGAGAAGTTTAAATAAAGTTCAAGTTAAAATAATCTTGCTAGAAGTTCTTGGTTTACAGTTGATTGGTTATTGAAAGGCACAGGATAACAAGTCATAAAGATCAACTCTGTATTAGCATATCTGCAGCACAGTTAAGGTTATGCCTTTGCAGTTTATATATATTTTTCTTAAATTTTCCAAATCACCCTTCCTCAAGTCTTTCAGGGGGACGAACTAATGCTAGGTTCACTTTCCATTATCTTCCACTTGCTTCCCTGAAGCAAACTTCAGGCAACAGAGAAAGCAAAATACCCCCCCCACACTTGGGGACTCTCGTAACTCTGTATTCATAGTGTGGAAATGATTCAGCCTGCTGGCAGAGGTGTTGTATGACCAAGTCAGCGAAGGCAGTCCTCGTCTGCAAGAGCATCTACAGCCTGCAAACACGTGAATGCCTTGTGCATCTCCCTGTGCATGCCTTGTGATGAGTAAGAAAACAAAACAAAACAATTGCTGAAAGCGAGTGTTGGCAGAAGTGTATCCCCAGCACTGCAGCGGCAATAATAATCAGACTTCAGAATTAGCAACCCCCCGTCAAAAGGGGGAAGATACAAACGTGTGAAAGGTATGACAGAGTGTGGGTGACTTACTATAAAAACAAAAAACCAACAATACCCTACTCATGTACAAGTGGCAATGGTAAAAAAGGCAAATTCCTGTTGTTGGGGAAGAGAGCCACCTGTGGGCATGTGTCACTGCCCTGTGTTTAATCCGTTCTCTAAGTCATTCCCTGCACTTCTCTGGCACCTACAGCAGGCGAAAACTGCTGAGCCCTGTAACTCTTTGTATGAGGAAGCATCAGGAATATCTAGAATACATTTGCACAGCATGACAGTATGCTATAGCAACTCTTAAAATAACCCACAAAGACTTTCAACGTTCAGACTACATGAGACCTGCTAAAAGTGGAAAAGTTTGCTGTATGTTTTATTTTAAGAGTCTCTACCCTTCCCTTGATGTGGTTTTCTACTGATACTCAAACTTCTTCTCCCCAAGATACTTCATGAAATACATGAAAATCACTGTTACAGTCTCCAAGACCCAAACATTTACACTGCAGTTGCATCATTGATTCAATCCATCCCAAAAGTGGGTTTAGACACCGTAAAGACCTTCCCCGCAATTCCAGCTCCATTCCCCAGCAACACCATCCCACTGCCAGCAGCTAATTACCAAACCCATCATAGATGAGACTCCTCAAAGGACTACAGCCACTTAAAGGCATTTAAAAGCTGCTGTGAAACTTCTAATGCACGGCATGTTTGGGAAAGGCCAGTTTCAGATTGAAGCCCAGAACTTCTCCGTCTGACACAGCTGCCAGGAAACACATCTTCAGGGAAGGATCCGAGGCACACACAGCATTTCAATTCATGAAAAACACTATGAACATGTTTAGGTTCCTCCATTTCTATCTCCCAGCAGATCAGGAGAAAACAAGCAAGCTCATCTCTCACAGAAACAGGTTTTCCAGTGACTCTTTCTGAAAGGATTGTGCCTTTTTTTATAGATTCAAAATGCAAATGCACTGGTTGCAACCTGAATTCAGGAACCTGTTCCTGAATTACACACTTGCTCTCTCCAGCTGAAAAGCATAGCTACTTTTAGTTTCTGATTGCATATCTTCTAATTATTAGTTTTATCAAAGGAACTACATTGATGGCACAAGCTATTTTTACAAAAGCAGACAAACAGGACATTAGGCATTCCAGGTAAAAGATGAATAGAGGCAAGAATGTTTTTTGACTAAGAAACCTCACGACAAAACTTACACTGCTTATTTTCTAACATTAAGTTTGCTCAAGCAATTTTTCTTTAAGCTTGCACACAGTATTTAAGCACAGAACAAGACATGCACATCAACTGCTATAAGAAATGCATACTTTCTTTACAATAATCCAAAACGTTTCCTTAACAGAGAAATTTTTTGCACAAAATAATTAATGAAATAATGCTACTGATATTTTATCAAGCTATCAGCCTAAAGTATCAAATAATCCAAGGCAATTGTAATACTTAACTCCAGAGTACTGGGAAAGAGATGGGTTTCTGAATGGTATTAAGAGCGTAAGAGAAGAGCATTCAAAAGACATTCTGAAACCTCTTGACTGTCGAGTTCACGTTCAATCCTGATCTCTACACTCATCTTCATTTTTCTTTCGCCTGCTCCCTCCCACCTTTCCTTCCTCACAGCTTCTTCCTCTCCATCAAATCAGACATCATCCCTGTTTGTGAAATCAAACCAGCTGCAGTTCCTGAAGGAACGAGGTCTGAAGACGGACAGCCTGTCAGCCTCAATTACTCACGAACACCTACAGGTTCTCACTTCCGACCCAGCTGCAGAGCAGGTCAGTGTGCGCAAGCACCTCACCCTGCCACAGACAGAATCAGAATATTGCCATCATAAAAGCCAGTCCTGATAAAGAAATGCTTTAACTCCAGCCAGGGAATGCCTCACTACCAAGAAGATAGGTGGTCTAACCCAACTCCTGCCATTAGCATAAGACTAAGCTGCTAATTAGCAGAGAAACAGCGCGGCAGAGCAGATGTGTATTTACTACAACACCGCATTAGCACTTGGCACAAAACTCCAGAGAGCTTTCTCAAGTTCCCACACTAATGTGGACCTCGGGCTGTACATCCTATCAAAGGTTTTAGGCACCCGTGTGGATTGCTTCAGTGGGAGCTGGGACTCCAAATGCTCTGAAAATCTAGGTCCAAACTACCCAACTTTGGGAATCAAGCGCTGCATTAGATGCAAGAGGAGAGACCACGCTCTCCTCGAGCTGCCTCTGGTTCCTCCTGCTGCCTGAAGCACTTGGGCTGACAGGACAACTGCCGCTAGCGTGAGAAAAAAGGAGAAGCAGCACTTCATTTCAGCCCTTTATTTCTTTTTTCCAAAGACAGATTAGCAAGCAGGGAAGGAAAACTCTCCAGCAAACTGCCTTAAGTAGAATGCTCGTGTGAAATCACACTGCCAGTCACACCAACAGACGTCATCCTTTTCGCATCCTCTCCAAAGCGTTTCCCCCAGGAAACTAAATCAATAATCTTAAGCAATAGCAACTGCACACACAAAGCAGACTGCTTTAAGTATAACATGAAAAAGCACTGTTCATGTTGTTTTTAGGATTATGTGTTTTAATTACACCCCTTCGCCCTCCTTCTTGCTTTGTAATTGAATTTTCTTTTATCTTTAGAAGGCTAACTTTATTCATAAGAGGCTGTGGATGGCAGAGTTCAATCCTTTCACTGTAGAGCCCCGAGGTCTCCCACTGCTTTCCAAGATTTTATTCACATTTTGTTTTAAAAGGGTTCCAGCTCCGATTAGCAAATGGGTTTCTAATGGAAATACATGCATATCTAGAGGAGGTGCATTATAAGGATAACATACAAAAACTTCCCTTTTTATCTGAAGGTAACCCAAAAATATCAATGTCCCAAGTTCCATCACAAAGGGCTTAGAAGAAGTCTGTTTAACCAGCAGATATTTACAGGACACTCTATTCCATGTGAAATTACAGATCTGGGTACCATAACATATTTTTCATTCTACCTCTTGAGATCCAACAAATCTCACAAAGACAAGCTGGCTTGAGCACACTGCCATTGTGTCAGCAATACACTCTCCTGGCTGCCTGATGCCCTGACACAACTTCTTGTGTGGGAGAAGAAAATCCCTCTCCAGCTATCATTACTGACCGAGCAGAACCTGGCCACTATTTCAGTTCCACTGCCAGCACGTCTCTTAACGTTATGTCCAAGCAGAAATAATAAGAGGCTAAAAGCACAGAAATATGGTTCCTTCTCACCTTACAGCCTGGATTACTTCAGACACTTTCGGTGGTAAAGCAGTTCCCGAGCCTTTCAAGTGAAGTAAGTGAAGTTTCATTACAGGCTGAGAAAACATCTCAGAGTAACAAGGCTTTAAATGTGGCATTTTAAGTCTAGAAAACTGAGAAAAACATACACCCTAGGCTGGCTATAATGCCACTATAGGTCTTCCTGGATTGATTAATTCCAAGAGACTTCAGGCATCAACATAAATAATCATCATAAGTCCCCGCATATGATCTTGGAACATCTTCAACCAAACGTGATCTTCAAACCCTCTGACGAGGAGCCAAACAGGCACCTCTTTTCACTGTAGCTCGTGAGCTGTGCCTGCACTATCCACTGAAATGCAGTTTTAACGTGCTAAAGCTCCCTTTGAGTCATCTGCCACTCTTTGCACATGCAAACCGTGGTGGCAAAACACAGCCTTCCCCTGGATCTTTTCCCCCTAAATGGAATTACCGTATTACGAGCTGTGCTAAATCATGGAATTCTCTCTCTCTAGGCAATGCCACAAAAATATGGCCTTGCCTTTTTTTATTGCTCATTAACTGATGTGCTCCCTTCCTCATTCCTCCCTTTAAAAAGTACTGAAAGCTTAGAAAGAGAGGAGGGGGGAAAAAAAAAGAAAGAATAAGAAAAGAAAGACAACAGCTTTCAACAACAAATTTCAAATCACAAGAACATTAACAGGCCTAAGGCCTAAGAAGAGTTAGAGCACAGGGTTTTAGTAAAGAGCTCACAGTAAGGGATGATGCTCTTATTACCCCAACTTCACGAATGGCAAAATTACAAGAAAATCTGTTCTCATTTTAAGATTTTTTTCCTCATGTCTGTTCATACAGAGAGAAAAACAAGACTTGAGCCTAAGGGCTCAAAAGACAGAGTGCAACTGAAAAAGATTTCTCTATTTTTAGGAGTACAATTTCAAAGCTTGATCCTGACAACAATGGAACATTTACGCTGTCATAAAAACTGTTTTCAAATTCATACTTTTTTTCCCTCCCCACTGAATTATTTTTGCAGCGCTGTCCCTGCAAAGTTCAGTGTGTATTTTTTCAGACATCACTCTGTTGTCACATGTAACCTTGTTTCTGTTATTAATATATACAAAAGAGAGATAATACTCTTCTATTCAAGTTCCACTTTAACCTTTCAATCATTAGTTGTGATTATTAAATCAGAATGTTAATTCTGCAGCAGGATGTAATAAAAACAGTGCCTCAGAAAAACCAAAGGATACCTCTGTCCTGAAAATGCTACCTTAAAAAGTTATTTTATGAAGTCTCCTGCATTTTCTTCCCCCGTGTCAATACTCTGCATCCAAGTGCAGCCCATGGAAGTTCTTTAGAGCTAAACCCACTAGGAATACCTGTATGTGTTATCATCACATGCTTCTGCTGTGACATTCAATTTTAAATATACTCTTGATTAAATGGAAAAGAAAACAGTTTGCCTGGTTGTGTTTAAAAAATACATCTCTGCCGACAGCCCAGGTCTGTTTTGATTTGCTCCCTATAGAAATGGAGTTGCTAGAGAACATTAAGTGGCAAGTGCAGCACTGGATGTAAATTACACCATCTCCACTTAAGTGCTGCCCTCAGCAGCAACCGGAAATTGCACAGCCCAGCACTGCCACGACCGCTCCAGGAGCAACAGGAATGTAAAAAAATGAATTATCACATCTCCATGCAAAGCAAGCACATCAACTGAGTGAAGAACTGGCCTAGAAAAATACACCCTAAAAGCTTTCCAAAGCTGAGGCCAACATCTCTGCAACATCTTAACTTTAATTCTCGTAAGGTACTTTGTTAGCCTTTATGGTTACAAAAATGGTCTCCTAAACACAAAAGATTAAACGCTGGTTCTCTGATATGAGGGCTGGGCACACCCAGAAGAAGTGAATGGCCACAAAATGAACAGAAAACTGCTGAGGTACAGAGAAACAGTGAATGGATTTTTCTAAAGGGCAACAGAAAAGCACTCATTAACAGCAAAATGAAATTACGTTTCTTGATTCAACAATCTCCAACATACTTAACTACCTTATACCAAAGTAAATCGTGTGGAATGTAAAACCTTTGGATTGTGGCATATTCCCATACAATAGGGATTAAACGTAAGATCCACGTTCTCCCGTGCACATCACACAGCTGTGGCCACAAGGCACCGTGGAGCCTCCACAAGGGAGGAGATTTGAGCTTGTTCCTCAAGACATCCAGACCAGGGATGTTCATTTTGTCCTTTCCCAAACTGAAGCATCCACTGATCTACTCACACCATAGCACGCAGGCTTGGTGTCTGGGAATACGGATCTGAATTACCAGCATTTCAAAAGCTTCACAAAATGGGAACTTTAGAATAATAATTTTTAAATGTTGAAAACAGCAGTGTTAAATTCCATACCATATGCTGCACAGCAGATCTAGTCAAAGATCACTAAATGTTAAAACTTCATTAAATGAAGTTAATTCATCAACTGATTTGTCAAGAAGTAAGAGTTTTAGAAAGGGTATGATACAATCTGGGCATTAAGGTCAAACCCAAGTCTACCGATCACCTCAGGTGAGAGGGTGCTCCCATCCAATGAGACTTGAAATATTTTGGAGCTTCTTCTAGAAGATCATCTCATACTTAAAAGGCTGATTATAAAGACATGAAATAATGATAGAAACAAAAAGCAGTTGTTCACAATACAAGGAGGGCTAATGACTGCACTGTGTCCTGCTTTCCACGAGAAGCACACAAACACGAAATGAGTGCGAAGTTTTAAGACAATACAGAACCATTCAAGAGATAAAAAATAAATCCTGTTTGCTAAGAACTGCAGAAGGATAATAGCAGATGAAATTAAAGGCAAGATAATAGGACATAGAAAAAGAAATAACCTCACCTATACAATGAGATCTAAATTAGCTACTGCAGCTTGGAATTTTGAAACTGTTACAACAAATTCTCTGGGAACATCAATTTCATACTCATTAAGAGCCCCAAAGAATGGAGAAGAAAACAACAAACACTGTGCTACAATTCTAGAAATCCAGAGCCCCTTGAGACAGCCTGTAGTGCTGGTGTCAAACAGCCATGTAAATACCAGAAGATGCACAAAAAAGGTAAGAAAGAGCATCAGAGGCTTGAAGCACTTCTATACCAATAGGGATGGATGTATAATTCAGTTTTACAGCAAAGATAAGAAACAGCCACAATCAGAAAGAGCAGCCCTGCCCTGTCCAGCACTGCACACACAAGCTACAGATGGGCTTCAGCATCTTCTGTGCAACACAACAGGTTTCCTTCTCTGAGCTGAACAGTGCAACTACAGAAGAGTACAAGAGGTGTGCAAAATCAAAACTAGTATCAAAAAGAAGTATAAGGAAAGGTTATTCACTATTTCTCCTGCCACAAGAACCAGAAAACACAGACTGAGCACCTTTTCCCACGGCACACAATGAACTGCAGACTCAAACCCAGGCAGTTGTGGGTTCAGAAGGGACCAGACAAGTGGCACAGAACGGTTCCAACCCCTGGTTCCTGCGTGGCCGCGTCACCGCCGGCGAGGAGCGTGTTCTACTTCACCGCCTCTGATCCTCATTCCAAGAGATTTCTGAGGTGAGACACAGGACTAGGTGTCCTCCTGATCTGACGCATTATGGCAATTTTTATGCTCATCCCACTCTTAGCTAGACTTGAAGCCACTCTTCCTCCAGCAACGCAAAGAAACTTCTCAACCACCCCCAAGAGCCACCACGGTGGTATTTTTGTCTCAAACCTCACTGCTAAGGTGGAATCTCAGAAGGGTAATTTTACACACTGGAGTGGATTTTGCCACGCTGTTTGTCAGATGCACTGAGGCAAGGCAGATAATGAAGAAATCATACACCATTAGTCTTTGAAACCCAAAAAGCACTGCTTCCTTCAGAGACCTGTCCAGCCTGACCACTGCAACCACTGTGACCCAGCTTTCTAAAACCATACCTCTTCAGAAGCATCAGTGCTGCTATTTCGCTGCAAAGATGCCTTCAGTAATTGACAGAGAGTTTTCTTTTTTCTGCAATATTTTCTACCCTCACATCTGCATGTAAGAATGATCAAGACCAACGGAGCACATTTTGATGTCATTACCTATGTCACAAAAGGAAAGCACTTACATAAATTGCTTTAAATAAAAGCATATTAAACTATGCAATCCTGCAATTTCTCAATAACCTAAAAATAGTTCCCAGTAAGACGCAACCACTGTTTGGAAACAAAATACAAATGCAAAAGATTAAATTTGAATATTGAAATAAAAACTTGGGTTTACTATAAAAAGATAAATTTCTGCACTTTTTATTGGATAATCGTAAGAATTATAATTTTTGTCAAGTTGCTTTTAGATGGAAATTGAACTCCAATTAGAAATAAAAACTGCACTTTCATTTTACTTGGATAATGAGTATTCATACTTTAAAAGCACATACAGAGAAGGCAGAAACAAAGAAAACAATATTTTGGTACTCATTCAGTAAGAACATAGAGTTAAACCAAGAAACATGAACTTCAGTTAAAAATGTGTGGCTTTTATCGTCACCCTGCCCTTCCAGCTGACATGCTGCTGTCTTTTTTTTGTATGAAGACCAGAAGAAGAAACAACCTTCCCTGATTCTTCAGTTTCCAGTCATTATCTCTTTCTTACATAAGATGAACCAGTAAAAAAAATCAAAACCAGACAAAGCAGCTGTTGGACACACTCCCTCTACACTTGCAGTGAGGCTAGAATTACCTAGAACGGGCTTATTGTCAAAACAAACTGGACTCATGTGCTTCAACAAACCACTTCCCTAAATACACTGGGTTTAATAAAGGGGAGCGACAAAATACATGTGTGAATTTGCTAAGGAACAAGTTCAAAATGTTAGACTTGGCCACAAGAAAAAGGGGAATTCAAAATTAAGCTCCTTCTCCCTCCCCAAAATCTATTTTAAAAGTTTAACAAATATCTTAAGATATGAAATAAACACACGAAAAAGAAGACTTTTGCTCTTGGCCACTGGAATAAAAAGCCTCACAGCCAAATTGATTGGATTTTGTTTTGCAAATAGAGGAGGAAAATCTTTCCTGGAAGAGGAGAAGATTTCCCTATGCCCGTGCCCATGGTCACATTCATTTAAAAGGAGTTGATTAGCTTGGTTCAATTGGCCAATTAGTGCTATATCTGTAACACTTGAGACTGATCCTGTGCTTGCATTATTTCTTAGGGCCATTAGTTTAACCCTCATGGTAACACTTTAAAGAGCAATGAGCAGAGTTAATCCTGGAAGGAATCACTGCCTCCTTCAATAATTTCTTTTTTAGGATGTGCATTCTGTGAGTTTCACTGGCCCAACCACAAGAAAGCATCCCCGTGTTCTCCCCCTGCCTGTCTGCTTGGCATTCCCTACCTGGACATTTCTTTAGGAATCTAAGGACAGGCCCTGTAATTTACTTGAAGACACAATTCGAACAATTTCGTGCTTAACACATTAATGGGGGCATGTTTGGAACTTGACATTAGGAAAAAAGAAATACTAATATTTATATATATGTGAGGGAAAGGCTGTGTCCATAATACACAGACCTGTCAGGCTTCACTAACAGTTCTCCACACTGCTGTGAAACACCACAGCTTTTTCAGCACCATGTCCTCATTCAAAGTTATTGGGCTCTGAAGCCAGCATTGGCCTCCTTTCAAAAGAAGATGCTTTGACAAGAAAGATACTCTCAAAAACCCACTGTGGTTTCAGACAAGGCTTTACAGTATAACGGAGTTTCACACTCCTTAGATCTAAGTTTTTTTTCTTTTTTTTAGGATTTCAAGACAAATAACTTTCTTTTTTTAAACCAAGAGGCCATGGCTCCCCATGCAGAGAGGAAAGTGCATGCACGAGCTGCAAACGTGCACATTACTACAGCTCCCAAGGACACAGGGAACCCTAAATGGATCTCAGTCAGGCAACAAAAAGAAAAAATACACTGAATAATAATAATAATAATAAAAAATTGTACCTTTGTATGTATTTTCCCAGATCAAGAGATCAAGAAAAAGATAAGAAATGCCAGAGCATCACTTGCTCCAGTACAGAGAGGTGAGACACCCACAGAACTCGCAGAGCCATTTGTAATAAATGCGCGCCCAGCATCAGAGGGGAAGTGCCTTCACTTCCTGACTTGATCGGTTTCTTCTGGAAACAATGACAAGTCTGAAGGTGCTATTTATGGCTTTCTGTCACCCATTGCCAGAAGAAATACTGACTACAGCCTCTAAATACATCAAGACAGAGTTCATCTTCTCCAATCCACTTGATATCTACTTCAGGATCACTGCTCCAGTCCCTCACATCCTTGAAAAGGATTAAGTGACAAACAGCAAAACCTTGCAGGGTTCCCCACCACCATCATTACTTTCAACCAATGACCCAATTCTGCAAGACAGAGCACCTCTTGAGATATGCTGAGAGCCCTCAACTCCAATCAGCCAAAATAGGAGAGGAGGTCGCTCAGCCCTGCATCGTTTACTCTTAGAGAAAAAAATAGTCCAAGATGCATCTCTTCTCTCACTGATCAGTACTCTCAGAGAATCTCAGAGCTGGTTTAATAGCTGCATCATTTTTAGATAACATCACATTCCACTAATCTCCTCCCCAACTCATCTGTTTGAAGAAAGAGATCATTTCTGTAGTGAACAAGAGTGTCCTCAAGTGTAACAGCAAATAAACCAGTGTAAATGAAGTGCCACAGCAATATAAACAATGACCTTGAAAACCAGCAAGCTGCTGCTCAGGATGACTCTAGGGACAATAATCACATTTTAAATGTCCACACAATCTGAACAAATTGCAAAGATTACCTCTGTAGCTACAACTCACCTGCACTGTAGGTAAAAGCATCTGCAACCTGTCCGTGTGCCAAATCCCAGGGCGTGGAAAAAGCCAAAACAAAATACGCATGGCTCCCACCAACTTTAAGTGAAGGGAAAACTCTTACTTGGGCATTATTTACCACAAGTAATCTGTGCAGCAAAAAACTTGTGTCACTTAAGGCTGCTCTGTTTTACAAAAAAAAAAAGACGCCTTGAAAGAGCAGAAATCCCAGTACTAGAGATGGGCATTACAGAAGAGGTGGTTGTTCTACTGCAAACCTCTCTGAAGCCCTCATTACTTCACCTTTTAACTTCATTGCTTACCTGGTTATCCCAGGAAATAAGATTCATTAGATTAATTTGGAATATCTGCATGTGTGCAGGTTTTTTGCCTCTCCTCTCGTGACTCTTCCTCAAACCCAGCCAACAGAACATGATGGGCTGGGGTTTCCATGACACTGACATCCAACAAGTGCTGTACTAGGATGCTTATTTCCATAGGGAAAATAAATCCAAACATCACTGTCTCCATTGAAAGATGAATGAAGACATCCCAGAGAATCCAGAAGAGGTAAAGAAAGGGAAAAAGAGGAGGGGGAGGCAGAGGAAGAAAGAGACCATGGGACCTGGGCTTCCCTGGTCGTGTGGCTCCCAGGCCTTCTTTATTTGCATAGTTCCCAAATAAACACTCCTCAGTGGTGTCTGTGGGTGAGAACCCAACACGCCCAAACCAAACAAAGCAGGAAACTACCCCAAAGACTTACGGCTTTCCATCTTCAAAGGCTATTAAACATTCCCCTACCACTCGGTAACTACCACGCAGCTTTGCATTAGTTAAAATTCACTAATTTCCCAGAGATGTGGAGAGTTACCTGGAGAGTCCCAACTGATAGGCACAATATCTTGTTCCAGCCTAAGCTCACCCCCTCCTTTCTCACAGGGGAACATTTAAAATATTCAAACATGTAATTCCCCTAAGAGATGCCCTATTAAGAATGCAGAGTAGAATTTATGTTGTAATGCTTTAATTCTACAGACTAGTCTTTGCTAAAAACACTTAAAAAACACAATCTCACCCATAAATAGGGGCAAAATAATAATGGCTATTATTACTATGATTATTACTATTATTATTACTATTACTATTACTACTATTACTACTATAATTACCCTATGATCACCTCCAATCCACAAAGATTGTCAGCAAAGTCTGGCAAAAAGGAGGAAAAATCAACACGGATACAGAGTGAACAGAAAATGTGCGTCTTACACGCACCAAATCTAACTTAAAAATATGTATTTGTATTCTGTACCCTGGAACCAAAACTATTTTAAAATCAAAAGAGCACTAATTAGCATCTCAATGCTTCTTTCATAGGTTTTATCAATGTAAAGAAAAAGGCACGCAGTGGAAAGAATTATGGATTAAAGTTAGAAAAATATGTAATTCCAATAAAATATCATTGCACTGATGTCATGGCTTTAAAAATCGTAAGATACTAATATAAAATTAAGATAAAAATTTACTCTCATTTTGGACTTTTTCTGAACTTGGAGAATGTGAACTGCTAAATCTCCCTTTCTCACACACTGGCACAGTGTTTGCCTTCAGGACCATTTCAACAAGCATTTGAATCAAAACAAAAAAATCAACTCCTTCCCTCTTATTCTATCCCTTGACTTTTCAAGTTAGGAAGTAATCCTGAGAAGGAGAAACACCCCCACCTTAAAAGCTTTAGATAACACCCACTTCAAGTTTAAACATATGACCTAAAACTCGACAGCCACTTCCCAAAAGCAGAAGGAAAGGAGCACCAAGTCAAGTCCACTACCAGCAGCAACACTGATACTCCAAGAGACCAAAACAAAGATGACACATAAAATCTGCTAATCATCAAGCAAGATGAGTCAGATGAACAACACAAAAGAAAGCTGTTATAGGTCCAGAAAACATTTGTCAACTTGCACAGGCGACACCGTTTCAAGTCAATGACCAATCTATGAGACACAGAACTGCACACTCAAAAAGTCAAGAAACTAAATCCCAAGACTTCTGTAGCATTAAGGCTGCCATGTCATTATAGGAACAACGGATGTAAAGCAAGCCCTGCGGTTTCAGGCACTGGAAGCTCTCTCCCCAAAATGCCCCTTGCTAAACACCTCCAGGTTTAATTTTTCCATGCACTTAAAGGACACTGTAGTGGATTTAACATGAATCATTTCACTGTCAGCGTGTTTGTGTAATTAAGTTGCCACGTGCCTCAAGTGCATCAGTTGTAGGACAATTACTTAAGTCAAGCCAGCACAAAATGACTGTATTGATGTCTGCATCACTGCATGATGATCATGCCACGGCCAAACTTCACAAGTGGAAGCACGGCAATGATGTTAAGGTAAATTCCAAATACGGTGGATTCAAAAGGCAACCACGACAGAAAGATTGTGGTCTACAGTTGTCACTGGCGTGCCATGAAATGACAAAAAAACCCCTGTAAAGTGTTACCAAAACATACTATGGCACATGGTTTTTTTGCACTACTCATTAATATCTTCCCCATGAAGCAGTGAAAGGGTTCCCAGAATATAAAGATTACACCATGCAAAAACTCTATCAGTCATTAACATGTCAGCTTACACTTAATCCACCTTTTCCACACAGCAATTGCTTAGGAGATTTGCCAGGTTTAAGAATCAGATAAGATAACTCAATACCAGCAAATTAATAGTAGAGGGGGGAAAACCAGCAAAGGAAAACCCATACAGATCAATAACTACAGAGATCTGCCACTGTTTCCCTGCTCTCTGCCTTGCACTGCTGTCTCCCCTGGAGAAGGAAGAAGCGTGTCAGCTCTAACGTGACAGGATCCTGAGGTGTCCCAGGGTAAGTGCCCGGCACGGACACACCAAACAACAGCAAAGCCATTCTCCCAACACTCCTGTGCCACCTCCTAACTACGAGCCATTAAAAAAGGCAGTGAGATGAGTTTTATTTGGTTGCCTGTCTTGTCCATAAGCATCTTGCTAACACAGGTTCTGGGAAGAACCAGATTTCATTCTCATCCCTCAATCACAGCAACAATTCACAAACCAAACGCAAAAGAGGAAGTGGCTGAATCGAAGGCAGGAAGGCCACTAAGTCTTCTCCCTAGAGATGAACTTTTAGATAGACAGATACTTTTTTACACTTTGTTTTTAAATTGTAAAATCCACGTCAGTAGCACCTACCACACAAGAAACCTAGGCTTTCAGTTAATTGATGTATTTTTATCTTCACATTGATTTACTTTGTCCCAACAGCTGGTTATTTTGAAACAGTAATCACAGACCGAAGCCAGACCACAAATCCATCCTGCTGGATGCTGTAGACGCTACAAGTTACAGCCCCCACATCTGAAGGAGCAAGACCACTTGCCATTAACAACTTTTCCTCTTACAAATCAGATGTTTCTGACCAGTTCACACACATTGCAAACCTTAAGTAGGTTGCAACAATGATATTTCTGAAGTTACAAGGTGGATTATCATTTTCTCCTGTGTGAGTTCTGCGTGGTGCACCTTATATTCTGCATCACGGAACCGTTCGCTATGGTAACCTCCTGGGCTATTGACAGCAGCCAGCTCCCATGAAGTAAGGAAGGAACAGCAAAGAAACAGCAAGTTAGGCCTTTTCTTTTGCTGCAAAACCTCTCCCACCAAAATTCTGCTGTCAGAGTGGGTGAAACTGTCAGACATGAGGGTTACCGTGGACAATCTTTTTATAATGGCAACAAGTTTCTCCAAAGTAGATATAATTGTTTCGCTAAAGCATGCATGTGACTGTGAAACAGGCATCACTGGCCTATTTCTCAATAAATAAGGGCCTTGTAGAACTGCAATAGCCAATGTAGTTAAAAATTCACAATTAACTGCCCGCGCTGTTTTTTTTTCTCCTTTCATTATTTCC